>JASVER010000037.1:6870325-6941548 GCA_030449065.1 Oceanodroma leucorhoa | reverse complement strand
TTTTTTTTTTTTTTTTTTTTTGCTTTTTGTTTGGTTTTGAGCTTAGGTAGCTATTAATGACTTCCATTTCAATTAATCAAGCAAACTACCCTCCAAATCTATGAATTACCTAAAAAGACCTTCCTTCTAAAATTTTTGTAGAAGAAGATTGTGTCCATGCTTTCTAAACTATAGTTCCTCCTTTCTAATAAGTTTCCTTAAATTAAACTCATTGGAAATTTTATATATATATATTATACACACACATTTCTCACTCAAAAGGACAGTACCTTCAGAAGAAGCAAATGACAGCAGAACTATGGAAGGGGACCCATGACAACACTTTCTTCTTCCCAGATTGTTATCAATCCAACTACATTCCCTACTTTTCCAGGGACTGATTTATACAAATGTTTCAAAACCAAAAATGTAGAATGTCAATATGATTTTATATTTCTCAGGCAGATTAGTCATTAAAAATAATTAAAAATTAATAATATTTTATTTCTTTTCACCCCAGTTAGAACTGAATTTTTAACTAACTATGCTTATTAAGTTAAACTACATACACCATATAATACCTGATTCTGGACAGTGTTATTGTTTCACTTCAGCATTCCGAATACAGAGTTTTGGTGGCTGCGGGTATTTGTTGAAGACTTGAAAGACTGTTGCTTGTCAGAACGAGGCTGAATTATTTTTTTTTTTCCCCATTAAATGATTCTGAAGGTAAGTAAATGAAGCCTCAGGTATTTGATTGCCATTCTAATCAAAGCACAGACAGCTTATGAGAATGTTAATTAGAGCCAACTATAGCTCACTGACCTGCCTTGAAATGAGTTAACACACAACCATTCTTACTCAAACTGTTTTTTTCTTATATGCATGTCTCATTTGAGACATTCATTTTCATAGATGTATATACAGATGTGGCTCCTACATTAAGTCAGACAAAGACCAGGAGAGAAACTAATTCTTTACACTAAATTACCATACAAACATCCTCTCAAATATGTAACTCCTCTGGTTTCCCAACTTGATCATCTCTTTCCTATAGCACATCCATGCTGAGATTAAAGGCTAGCGTGGAAATACCAGTAGGAACCAGGCATCATTAATAGAACAGGATTATCTTGGAATACACAGGCTTATTTACTCTGTTTCTTAAAATCTGAGAATGAATTCCAAAATGTATTGATTTCCACACAAAATTAACTGTAACTTCCACACAACTTTAACTGTAAATACTTCAGAATAGTGCACCTTAACACAGGGATGTCTATTAAAATGGAAGCTTAATTATCAAACTGGTGATTGAGTGTCCATTAGTACTAAAGTAATAGAATCAAGTTGAATAAACCAAATATTCCTCCATCGCTTGTTCAGAATCCAGGAAAAAGGTTTCTGTATCACAGAAGTGAAGGATGGTGAAAGTGAAGTCAGAATTTTTTCTTATACAAGCACTACCGAAGTCATTTTTATAAATAAGGGGGTTTTTTACCATCTATAAAACATTGTAAGTATAGTCTACTCCAAAAGACTATTAGATTGAGGCAAGGCAAAGAAATAAAATCACATATACATAGCAAACGAGGTGTAGCTATTGGCCAATAGCAGTCTTACCTGAGACACGGAAAAAATAATTCCAGATTGCAAAAAAAATACATTAAAGATTCAAGTTTTAAGATGGAACTGTTATTTGATTATGCATCAAACAGTTGTCATTTAATTTGTTCATTGCCGTGATACTTATTTTGGGTGACCAAAGAGTTAAGATTGAAAAGTAAAACTGCATTGCACAGTATTTAGTAGGGTTTGCACACGAGAATTCTGCAGCATGAACTTTTCATTGTTAAAATAATCACAAGGTATCAACAGCACTCGTCTGTAACGCCCATCTATTCAGACAAGAAAAGCTGAAGGGTGACAGTCAATGTCTACACTTCTGTAGAGTAAAACATGCGGAGAAGCCAACTTCCACAGCATAGGCGTTTCAGGCACTTATTTTGGCCTAGTGTTGCTGTGAGTGTCATTCGGGAGTTGGAACCATAGCTCCACTCCTGGAGAGCAGGTATTGATGCTGTTTTATCAGAAAGGGATCCAGTTTGAGATCTGAGGACACTCCATACTGGTAAATGGGAACAATTGAGTGACATGTCAAAACTAAAGACTAAAACACTGATCCATCCCTATAGCTGGATCAAGGAAGCAGAAGCTCCCGATTTGGAGCAGTGAACTATTCTCCTCCATGCTTTCTTTCCCACGTAACTTGACAATTCTTGTTACACAGTTTTATAGCATTCCTCAAGATTCATGCAACTTCTACTTCCATACAGAACTAAATAGATATAACTAAAAACAGACAAAAAAGACTAGCTTTTATTAGGTCTGACTTCTGTTTTATCACATTTATAGGCTTTGAGAAGTATCTGTATTATGCAGACTTCTGTATTGGTCTGTTCATTTCAAGAGCCAACTTTTTCAAGGTTATAGGTTGATTTTCAAGGAGTGAAACCAAAATAACAAGAATTCTAGAGATCAGAAATTTTACATTACCAGGTGTTGTTACAAAGCTAGTATGTGTATTCACTACATCTTATACCATATCAAAACAGTGCATGAAGTACACGTTTTAAATATAATTTCAGGCTCGTTATCAGCTGCCTTTGTTCTGCAGATACTGTTATCTTTTGAGTCTACTGATAATTTCTTCTGACTTGAATAGACAGTATCACTTCTGATCAATTCTAGTTCTGACGTGTTCTGATTTGGAAAAAAAATTGAAATAATTGTTCCAGAAAAATGGAAATTGTGTTCGCTCAGCTTTAGGTTGAGAAGAAATTACTTAGATAGAGGATTATATGTTGTAGAAATGCTCTGTTATATCATAAGGAAAGGAATTAATAAATAGAATCGATATACAGGAAGGAAGGTTTTATCATGAGCTTAAAAGACAGTACAAATGTACTTGAAGTTCAAAGAAAGCAAAGGCGTACCCTGTGAGGTAGGAAATAAATCTGATTCCTTTCTATGTAAAAACATACTCCTGTAGTTCTTCTGTTGGTCTTTACCTGCTTTGAGGGATTTACATAAAAATTTTCATGTATGCAAAATACAAACACTGTGTTACCAATGGTCAATGATATTAATTCCAGTCACAGAAACCAAATCACAAAACTGATTTGAGACCGACAGTGCAGCCAATATAATTAGGGTTTGATTCTGTTGTTGTTAAAAATCAATGAGCTCCCAAAGCACTTCACAGTCTGAACTGATGTCTAAAGTTGCAGATGGGAAGAAATAATAATAATTACAATGATAATTATGCCAACTTCAGTCACATCAAAGCAGGATTTTGCTAGATTAGGTGGTACTTAGGCTCAATGCCTAAGGAGCACTCAAGATCTCAGACAAATGTTATACTGCCCTTCATATAAGTTGTAACACAGTGGTTTCAATGTTGTAATTATCTGTACTGCAAGATTAACTCTGATTTTGGTATGCTTATACACACAGCATTAACAACTCTCAACAGAAAACAGCCTTAAAATGGGAAAAATAGAATACTAAATGCATTACATATGAAATGCTTTGTATTTTGCTTTATCACCCACATAAGCAGGGGGATGAGTCAGATGTTTTAGAAACAGTCCACTCACAGCAGTAAGGAGAGCCCTCTATTTTCTGTTTCAGTTACTGATTTCAGTAACTTAAGATGACACATAAAAAGAAAAAAACAAGAGAAGTGGGAGGCACAAATCTTTGTGCCTATTTCACTGAAAACACAAAACTTCTACCCAAACATGGAGAAGCTTTGTCATTTATTAATAAGAGCTTGACCAGCATCAGGTCTCATTTTTTTGAATCATCATTAAACTGTTGATGTATATTTAGTTTGTTTTCCGTTAACACTCAAATAAATTTCCACTGTATTGCCACCTAGCAAGTTCTCCCTATCTTCTATTTGTGCATTTAACTTCACCTTTCCAGATATAGTATACAATTGTGTTTACTGTGTTTCTCATCTTGCTGATTTTAGACCGTGTTGCTATTTTATCAAGGTTATTTTATATTCTCTCCAATTTGTCAGGAGATTCTTCCAACGTAAGTGAATTCAGTTCAAACACCACCTACAAATTTACTAAGTGTATTTTCTATTCCACCAGCCAACTAATGAAAAAACTGAACAGGGCTGGATCCAGAAATCCCTGGGGGACCAAAACCCTCAAGTGGCAAATACTACTATAGTGGTTCATCATACTCTTCTGAGATCTCCTTACAATGATTTCATCTAGATTATATCTGCCAAGTCAACTAATTGCCATATAGGAAAGTATTAAAGTTGATATATCACACACTGCTTCCACCTTAACCACAAACCACAAAGGCAGTTACAACACAGGTTTGATGTGCTACTTTCTTGAACCATCACTGTTGATTTTTTTATTACCATCTTGTCATTCCCTGTCTGCTTACATATTGATAATTTTAGAATTACTCGAGAGTCTTTCTAGAAATTGAATATAGGGGCTACTTTGAACACAATTTCCTTAGTCCTTTTGTTCTCCACTTCAGATGGATATTGTTTGCTTTCATGAATCTTCAGAAACCTCCCTTATCTTCTTCCCCTCCCCCCATACCCCCCATTTAATCTGTAGATAATAAAAGAATGATTAACGATTCTAAAATTCCTGCTTGCTTCCCTCCTTCTTCTGTGGAAACTTTCATCAAGAATTGTCAGTTTGAAATTTCTTTTCTAGAAGTAGAGTTTAACTTCTTCTCTTGTTCACATCTATGTTTTCTTCCCCTCTTTGGAATTAAATTATAAAAGGATCTGGTCACAATTAATCTTTATTTCTAAAAATAAAGAGAGCTGTTTTGGTCTTACCAAGCCATTTCTGCATCACATGTTATCGCATCTGTCCCAGCTCCTTTTATTTTTATATATATATATATATATATATATATATATATATATGTGTGTATATATATATATACACACATACGGTTTTTTGTTTGTTTGTTTTAAACACAGGACTGAAAGTTTTAAATCAGATGCCCATCTGAGTGTGTAATGACCTAGCCATCTTTTCTGTAGAATCTGAATCAAAAAGATATTACAGACAGGGCTGATAGGACTGCCTGCTAAGGCACCTCCTACCACAAAGCCCTGCTTTCATTTGCTTATAACTTTGCCAAAGTGACTGCACTGAAATTTATGCACTATGTCTGCTTCAGGGTGTCTATAGTCTCATTCACAATAATTCAACTGTTTCCCAAAACAAGATGAAGAAATACAAATTGTGGTGTTTATTATTTTTCTTTGAAAACTTAATATCCCTATTCTGGCCCCTCCTGGTCCCCATGCCTCAGCAGTCAGCACACATCTGCAGCCATAACTCCTGCAGAAATACTTTAAGTTACCACCATTGGGGCAGGGAAGATGCATAGCATAGGGGGAAGAGACCGTCTGTCTTAATTTCTTCCAGCTAACCAGTGCTCAGGTTGAACCAAATTAAAAACTTAAAAAAAAAATCAGTTTGCAGAATTTCAGTTTTCTTTTATCACCCAGGTCTTCAAGTATTTCTTTAAGTAGGGGTATGAGAGCACAAAGGCAAGCCCAACCACCCAGTATCAGCAGGTCTGGGCTGGTGCTGGCTCCACTCTGCCTGGGCAGAAAGGGGAGCAAACTGATGCTGAGCTCTCCACAGCCTGGACAACCACCCATAGCCACAGGGCTGGAGCATGAAAGCCAGAGACACTACAACAATTTTATGACCCTAGATACTAACAAATAAGTTAGAAGTCCCTAATAAATTTAGTTCAAATTTTGCATTTTTCACCAAATAGCTTGTGTGTCCAAGAAAGCAAAAAGGTTGATCAGACTTACAGGTAAGCCCATTTTTGGCTATATCCTCACTGCTTAACCTGTTCCTTTTTAACAATGCATTAATGGAAATCCAGGAGCAGATCTGCAGAGCCACAGACTCTCCCTCTCAGCGCAGAGGACAAAGCTCCTGTGCCTTCACAGTGGATCCCCAACAGATTCAGTGCAGCAGAACGGCGCAGAGCTCCCTTCCAGGAGGCACACAAATACCTGCGTCGTCCTGTGTTAACAGAATGTTTACCTGAGATACCTTGCTAATTTGTACCCTCCCCAGACAGTTGTCAGGTAACATGATTTTACACATTTGTAAGCTAATTCAGACACCAAACACAAAATGCTGCATTAGGGAAGAGTACGCATATTGTAACACTCGCAGCAGGCAGTCAGATTAGCAGAAAGATGTTGTTACCACCTTCTTTAGAGCAGAACGTCCCTGAAAATTATGTTTTATTGTGAATTTTCTTTGCAATTCCTTTTCTAAAACAGACCACTTAAAAGGTAATATGCAACTATTCCAGTCTAACAAAGTTCACACCAACAGAAAAGAAATAGAAAATTATTTTGCAGACTGACTGTTATAACTCACCTGTGGGGATAGGCTAGAATCCTATGAAGTAGTTTCTTTAACCCTACTAATCTTTGTTGCCCAATTCAGGCTGTTAATCATATGCTGCTGGCTACCAAAGTTTAACAAGCTTCTCTGCATCGACAGAATTATGTCTTGTTCTCTGCAGAATCAGATATAATGAGCTTGCTCATTAAAAATAATGAGCTGCTTTAGTAATGAGCCCTGATCTACAGCTTCAGTCTGTGGAATATCTTATTTTCAATTGAAACATAATTAGATTCAATTGAGGTTCCCAAGTTGGAATATTAAAGGTAACTGCAAAAATCATACTTAATTATGAAAACTGAATACACTGAGACTTTCAAAGACTCCCGTGTAATACCTATAGTGGTGAAATATTGGTAAATATTAGTTAAAAG
Organism: Oceanodroma leucorhoa; assembly: GCA_030449065.1. NCBI lineage: Eukaryota > Metazoa > Chordata > Aves > Procellariiformes > Oceanodroma > Oceanodroma leucorhoa. Next base: position 6,934,695 of record JASVER010000037.1, on the reverse strand, counting down.
AAATTAATAATGCCAAAATTATTGAGTAATAGTCCTGAATTGGTTATAGAACTAGTGTTACAAAACTCAAGCCATTACATTTACACCCAATAGCCTGAGGACAATTGTTTACATATTTAAAGTTAATGGCTTGAAATTCAGCGGTGTTAAGCTCAAATGATTTCCACTGACACCAGTAGGAACTGAGGAAGTCTGACACTGCTAGAATCCAGGCCATTAATTTATGCACAGAGCTAAAACACTACTCTTGGTGCCAAGTACACAAAGTTAAAAATATTCCTGCCTTAGGATGAAGGCAAAGATCCAGATATAGGTATCAATGCAAGGAGGCAATATCCAAAGTTGATGTAAAGCAAGCCTGTACCAGTGTCTTTGCATGAGGTCAACCCCGTAGCACAGCCAACAAATGACGGTAATGCACATCTGAGAGTCTCTAAGCTGCTGCTTATCACCACCAGCATTATGAAGTCAAAAGGAATTTTCTGAGTGACAATAATATTTAAGAGCAGCTAGCTCTTAAAAGCAATAGCCCGGCCTGTCAAGTTACAGCTCCTGCTGACTTCCAAACATATCTCCACTGACATCCCCTCTGGCAGGATCTCTAACCCTGAGTCTCTTCCTTCCCTTTAGTAGCTGCTCCATTCACACAAGCATACCCACCACTGCTTGGTATCAAACCAATGCTGCAAAGAGTTTAGAGGTTGCTTGGGGTGGTTTTGGTGGTTTTTTTTATTTTGTGTGTCCCCATTGCTTCTTCAAATAGCCTCTGTGCAAAACATCAGGGCTGAACATGGCTTTAAAATGCTTTAATATTGTTTGTGAACCTAACTATAAATAATTGTTTAATGCACAAGATAACAAATTGACAATCCCAGAGATAGAAGCCTATCAAATAAAAATTGATCACAATAGATTACCTCTAAGGTCCAAGCATTTCCGCTGCAATCACCAAAGCTGCAAATTAGTGCCAAGCTTATTGTTAGATTTTCTATGAAGACTTCAGAAGAAACAGACTGATGCTATTTTCACGCTCAAAGCTCAAGAGGACTGGGAATACACGCACTTGTGATAAGATCAGAAAAAGGCAACGGAGCTGGTGTTAAACCATGCTGCACACACTGCACTCTGCATGAGGAGGTGCTAATGTTAAAGGACCTTTTAATATGTTCAGAAGAATCCAGACTTCAGATGTCTGTTATTGAAATATACCCTACAATGTCCCCCTGAACTGTGGGACCCTTCAAGTCTCCAGGTACATGCCCTGAGCACATCCAGACTCCCAGGGTGGGGGGGGAAAAGGCCACAAGGTGGCCAAGACATTTCCTGAAGTAACCCTTGACATAGGCAATGTAGAAATTAGAGACAGCTTCAGTCACTGTATTCTGCAGCCTCCTGATTTTAAGATAACCTTGTCCGACTGCAGAAAATAATGTGATGCAACTCTCCCAAACCACTAAATAGTTTTACAATGACCATCCCTCAGTGCTGAATAAGAAGGAAGAGATCTGATAGTGTGGGCCAATAAAATAATCTTCCTAAATACTCATATGAGCAATGGAAAAAAATGTTCTGTCCTCAAGTATATTGGTCACCCGCCAGTGCCTGTATAAGCCAGCTAAGGATATTTAGTAAAAAACAGTAGAAAGGCAGAAAAGCTGGAACAGCTGCTTAAGGCCATTTCAAGAATTTATTCACTTTTTTCCTAGTTTGCAGATTCTCTTGCAAAGGATTTAAACTTTGTAATCCTCTTTACATATAAGCATGAAAAATGAGCAGATGTTCTAGATAATGTACTTTCAGTTTTGACGATTTGTACACTTAATTTAAAATAAAAGTGCTTATCAGAAACATAAAAAACTGAAGTCACCAACGAACACAGCTGAACATCTATTTTGTAGCAATGGAAGCAGAGATGAATGTAAGATTGTTAACTCCTATTACATATACTTCATAAAGTTAGCAACACATACATAGTTTGACACAGTGGGCAAAAATGTAAGCACCTCTACATACTTTTGCACATTTTAAAAGGATGTTTTTACTCTTTATGCAGTGGGCTTTAATTATGACCTACAAAATGTACAGTAATAGAAAATGCAATTTTACCCCTTCTTAATCCTCATTTTTCAATCCTCTGCTTTTTAATCATTTGCTTCATTGACCACTTACTTGGTTAATTTCACTGAATTATTATATTGAGCCACAGAATATTATACTTTTATCAGTGAGCTTAGATAGGTAGCTCATTATAGAACTTTAATAACTTTAAAATAGACTTTTGCTTTAGCCAAGAAACCTTATTAAAATGTTCTACAACATTTACCATGGACTGGGTGGCAGACCTTGCTTTTTTGTAGTAATTGAAATAATATATTTTTTTTAAATAAAAATCAGTGTATTGTTACCATCACATACATATTCATTACAACATAGAATCAAAAAAGGCTCGGACTGCAACCCTTATGCATCCAAAACTTTTAAATGTGCTCCAAGATTTTAATGTTTTCATGTGTCTCCTTTACTTTTATGTCAGGCTGTGCCTATCTTAGCTACAGCCTTGAGTACATCAAATTATATATATACTCACCCAACTCCCTGAAAAAGCAGTTGCAGAGAGCTTTCAAGATGCCCACCGACACCAGAAGGAGGGGATGTCAGCGGACAGCTCAGGATCCTTGCAGTAGCACTGCACAAAGGACACAGAGGCAAAGCAGAGAAGCAGTGGGAAGCAGAGACAGGTTCCCTGAGGTTTTAGGGCAGAAAGAGAAGAGCAGAGATTAAAGGAACCTCCGAGCATTGCAATAAGGAAAGGAACTTTGGGCAGCTGAAAGAAAAAGCAAGATCCATGAGGAAAAAAGATTCAAGTGAAAGACCTTGGAAGAAGATAAAGATTGACAGTGTGTTAGGAAGAGAAAGACAATTCTGTCTTCCCTCACAAGGAAGTAAACAGAGCTTCAGGCTACAGAAGCAGCAAACGACTGTTTATGCTACAGGTAGTAGGGTAAAATGGGGATTTGAAGAGAAAAGACAAACAAGGAAAAAAATAACCAGAAGGTGAAAGCATCTTAAAGAACCTTTTCTCTGCAATAATGGAGCAGCCCAACTGCAGAGCAAGAGAGAAGAGCAAGACTCTGGAGGGGAAAGCACATGGGAGAAAATAAAAGATCCAGCAACACTTAAAGAGATATTGAACATGCAAACTTCTTTCCTTCCCCCCCTCCCCCTTAGTAATACAGGTATTTGGCAAGGGAACAAAAGTTAAAAAGGATTTCAGTCAGTATGTTCACTTTTGGTAGATAGTTATTGAAGTAGCATGCATTGAGGTTACATGATCATAAATTTGAGCATTATATTTGTAGTTGAGTGAAGATACAAACTTGCACATCCACCCTCTTGACTGCTCTCACAAATCAACTCCAAGGCTCCAATTAACATTTCTGTTTCTACTGCAGCAGCCGTAACCTACTGTACCAGCAGGGAAATGATAACCTGCCAAGAAATAACCCAGACAATCCTAATAGCTTAATTCCTGTCTTCCAATAAGTTGTTTGCCACCTCTAAATTGCTTTATTCTCACAAGGGTTAGATACGCCTCTACGAGTGTCCTAGAGTAACTTGCTCATCTCCAAATTTACCATAGCGGAGTTTTACTAGTTACCCCCAATTCATAAACTGCAATTCATGTGTTATCCATTGAGGAGGTCAGTTTTACAATGTTCAAAAATTCTTTATACAGTCATAAGGTTTTGCTGTTACAAGTATGTGAAACTAATGATAACCAAATACAGAGGCTCCAGAATAACTCCAACTGAAACACCTGTGTGTATATTTTATTTTAAAGCTTGTGTCATAATATACATCGCACACTAGCTGGCTGTAATGAATAGCTATTAACAAAGAAAAATACCACGTGATGAGATTGCAAATCACAGTTACAGTTCATATTAAAACTAAATATTCCAAACATTATTGTTAAATAATACATAATATATTTCTCAGAAAAATATATTTTATTGTTAAAGAGGACTAGTTGGTTTTTAGTTTCGCATTTAGTGTTTCCTAGTCCAGAGAGAAGTGAAGGAGCTATAATTGTGTTTTATTTTAATGCCGTTTTTCCTTTTGATAGACAAATTCCCCAGGTATTAGAAAACAAAGTATTAAAACTTTAGGTGATCTTCAAACAGAAAAGAATAAAGGAGGAGTTTACAAGATGTAATAGAGCAAGGTGTAAGATCCCAACAGGAGTTCAAACTTATTACAGTACAACCATGCAGCTCAATGCAGTACTATGTTGTTATTAGTTCAGGACCTGAAGGCTATATAACTATATTTTCTCAGTATTACGCTTATGGTAATTAGCCTATCTCCCAGCAGGATTTAGCAGCTCAGTCACAGCTTCACTCGGACCGATTTCAGCTCCAAAGTTGGGTTAGTAACTAGCTCAGAAATCTATGCATTGCACTCCAAAGCACAGCATGGACAAGCCCAAAGTTTGGCTGATTTTGAAAAGCAGCAGCCCTGGATTGTTTCTGCTTCCAGTGTCTTCAGTGAGAGCAGATTCAAACCAATGCAGAACAGTGCCACACTCCTGACCCCAAAATTTCAGGCAATAGACATAAGTTTCAGTTGAGAACCACCCAACATGAGCATTTCATGGGAACCAGGACTTGTTTCCAGACAGATTAAAACACAAATTCTGCTTTCATCAGTCGTGTATTACAACTACAGATATAAATGCAATTTCTCTTTAAAAAATTTTAAAAATCTCTAAATAATCTTTGAAGAACTCATACATTCGTATAAACATGCAAACCTTATCAGAGACCTGACAAAAGTAGTGCTAAACCACCAGCTTTCTAGTAACCACGAAACTCAATACCAATGTAATCCTTAAAATTGTAGCATTCAGGCAGATTTTCGGTTAAATCTTGGGGAGGTAAGTGTTTCCTTTTCTGTGAAACCACAGCAAGTCTCCACACTCATATGGGACTAATCTAACTAAATGCTAATAAATAGCTGTCGGAGGAAGGGTCAAATAGGATTATCACTGAAGCAAATTCAGTTTTGCCTGTATCTGTTCTATTCCGATTCTTTTATCGCATATGGGTATCTTTAACAAAAGCACTCACTAGCAGTGGGATCCTGTTATCCATCCAGAGTTAGAGCTATAAGTGACAAAGTAGGTTTTAAAAAGGTGCCACTAGCACAAGAACACAGGTAATAAGAACACTTAAAACCATGAAGGTTCAAATACATGTCAGGAGTCCTGACATGAGCTACAGCCATCCTCTGAAACAGCRGCATCAATGCCATTGTGAGAAGTGATACAAAACTGAGAGGAAAAAATATTTGGATCTTTTGAATGGGTTGGCAATTCAACGACTTTTAAAAAGACCCCACTCATTTGCGTGCAGGTTTTTTTTGCTAACGCGTTCAGATCTGTGCAAATCATTATATAACTTTATGCTGTTGATCAATTGCTTGGCAAACATAAAAGCATTTTCAGGAAGATGACATTCTGACAGCGCTATTCTCTGTTCTTCCCAGCACCTTCTCACTAAATACGGCTGGGGCAGCTTTGCACTAAACAGCACAGACAGAATTTGGAAACCCAAAGGATACATCAAATGGTAGTAAAATTCAGTGGCCCCTAACTCTGTGCTGTGCGCTGAGATCGTAGTTTAGCTCATGGGCATTCCCCTAGCAATATAGCAATGTTCGCAGTTCAGTTTCTGCAAATAATTAAAACAAAATTAGTCCAACCCCTGGTGTCACACCTGTGTGATTTCTAGCAGTCCATAGTGGCAGACTTTACAGTCCTCCCATGTAACCTATTCATGCTTCACTATCCTAACTGTTGATTGAAAGTTTTTCAGAGCATCAAATCTAAGTCTCCCACACTTAAATTTAAGCCCATTACCCTCTGTCTCATCCACAGTGTATGTAGCTTATTTCTTTCCATGTTGTGTGTCTTAGGACTGGAGATGTGTCTTGCTACACTTCTCCCCCACCCCTCTTTATAAACGACAGTTCTTTCACGGTTTCAAGAATTCTAGTTGTTGGCCTCATCTGAATTCTCCATTTCCCTGTATCTTTCAGGAAATGTGATGCTCAGAACAGAATGCAGCCTCTTCTCACTGCTGAATATTGTAAGAATCCTTCATGCATCTTATCCAGTACATGCCAACTTACATACTACATTACGTAACATCCACAAGGACTTAGGCATTGAATGATTTTATTGTCTCTCCAAAACAGAGGCTCAAATCTGTTCTCAACCAATAATGACAGCAAAATGTTATCAACTACAGATATTGTGGCTTGTTGCTCAAGTTCACACAGGTTCATATTACAAAGGCTTACCCCATACTGCTATCAATTTGTACCTTCAGTTATTTTCAAGAGAGAGTAATTGTCAATCCACACTAAAAAAAAGATTCAGCATTCGAAAACATAGCACATTTGGAGCAGCATGTAGATCTGTTAATCAGGTAAAGCATTTAAAAAAAAAAAATCTTCAAGTGAACCACTCCTATTCTTAAAGTTAGGTACGTGTATAAAGACTTTGTTGGGATGATAGCAGAAAGTACCAAAAGGCAGAATTCATTTCTACATTTGTTAATGTCATTCTGTGCCTCAGTCAAAAGTCTCAATCCTGGGAAATCATCATAATTTTAAGACAGTCATTTTAAAAAACATAATGAGAGAGTATTTCTGTTGTACAAATAGGTTATTAGAGGCTTAGAAACAATACCAGCTAAATCACAGTACTAGCAATGGTAGACTTCAACAGACATGGTGTGCCCACTTACAAACATTGCTAAGTATGCCATACTGATTTGTCAAGTTACTAGAGCTATTATAGGCGATTCACTTATTGTATGACTTTACCTAAAGAATGTGATACTTCATACTCATACTCGATTATATATTAACTAACTTAAAATTCATGTATAAACAGCGTGTCTAACCATGCATCAAAATCAATAATTCCATTAATAAAATCAGACCTCATTTTCATTCATGTAATATTCTTACCACAACATCTATTTAGGTCATCTATTTTATGTTGACAAGAAATCGGGAAGTGTTCTATTAGATTTTTTTCCTCCAATTAAATTAGCATCACATGAATGTAATTGATATATTAATTAAGCAATGCTATTAAAAGCTTTTTAAACCAATAAAAATCAAACCCTGCATATCTGACTTTTTGTGCATACATATTAAGGGAGAACTTCATAACAGAGTCTATCCAGTATAATCATACCAGTATATTCCTACTATTCATGACAGGTGGGAGTATAAAAATGAAAAAGGCACTTTGTACAGAGGTACAACGATCAAGAATAACTGTAGCACAACTGCAACTTCTGCAGCTCCACATGAGCTACATATATGCTGGACCCACCTGTTGACTGTCCCTGCTGCTCCCTTCTTGCAGCCACGGGCCATAGCAGCAGGCTTTTCACATTCAGATCATTCGTGTAACCCATTTAAATTGGATTCCCTTTTTAAGTAATAATAGGAAGATGATAAAAATGTTCTTTGGTGTCTAGTTTAAAATTTATTTCTGAAAGCTTAATTTTTCAGTATTATATTTCCAATTTTTTTTAATCCCATTCAATGTTTTTTCCTAATTGAGCAAATTCAATTAGATTCTGATCGCTGGCAGTTTATTAAGCCTTTCCACTGCTGAATTAAAGAACATACTCCTTTGAGATACTGATATAAAAGTAGACCTATACTTCAACAGCTGTTCTTTCAAGTCAGAGCGTAAATTAAAAAAACACCAGGACAAAGGGCTTACTTATCATGTGTAAATAAATCCACAGGACAATCCAGCTGGCACTGAGAGGGGCAACACTGAAGCCAAAAGGTGTTTTTCAATAACTTCTACTACAGTTAGAGCAAGATAGTCTGTGGTCATTCTCAGCACAAAGTAATATAACACAGGCACAATTATGCAGCAAATGCTTTTAGAGAGATTTCTTCTGGAAGAAAGTATATCCCAGCTACAGCTGTTCCAAGACTACCTGGTACAGGCACCATGTTGGGGATGGGGAAGATCAACACGAGCCATTTCAACCAGTGCAAGGAAAGAGGAAAGCACCACCGTCATTAGTGCAGGTGCCCATTTGGGAACCAGATGATGCAGAGCATCAACAAGCTGTAAGTCGTTTCCTGACAGCACCATGGGAAAAAGTCTGGTGTTGAAGGGCATTTTGCTGATGGCCTTTTACTGCTGTGGGACAGCAAGGCCCAGATGTCTCCTGCCTGTCACCAGGCTCATCTCTAAAGCCACTGAATTAGGAAGCAAATGGCTCATGGTTTCTTCCCATGGAGAGAGCAATGCACTTTTAGAGAACAATTCAGCCATGGATCTCTGGCTATCAAACATACAAGAAAACTGGGCGTCCTAATGTCGTCACCCCAGATAGCTTCCTGAAATGTGGGTAGATTAATCCAGGCTGTGCTGTGCCCATGGATATGGGCTAGTCAAATTGGGGGATTTGTGCAGTTTTTTTAAACACTATTTTTCAGGGATTCTAATTTCTTCCCAGTCTTGCACTACATTCACAATCTGTAAATTCCTCTCAGATGTTTTGTAGATCTGTGGCAGCTTAGTTAGTTTGTGAACTCTAGAAGTATTTTATCTACTGTCTGTCTACATGAAAGAGTTCCTATCTCTTCCAAAATGTCAATCATTTGGTTGAGCCATGTTCTTCTGAGACTACTGAGTGAGTACTAACAAGTGCTGATACTCAGCAATAGCTTCTAGGAAAAAAAAAAATACAAACAAAACAAACAAAACCCACAAACAAACAAAACCCACAAACAAACAAAACCCACAAACAAACAACACCACCAGTACCACCACCCACACACCACCAAAAAAACCAAACCACCAAACCAGGGTCCTAACCAGAGATCTCCCAAACAATTTGTTTCAGTTGGGTAAACAGACTCATGCTGCCTCAGCTTCTACTGTCTTGAAAACACTGCGATTTCACATCACTTTAATATACATTTTCCAATAACAGTGCGAACTACATTTTCATTTCAAGACATCAATAGAACATGCCTTATGTCTTAAAATACATCTGTCTGGACCTGCACTCAGATCTTAGCTGCTACCACAGAAATTTGGGGATGTGACTAAGGACTTGAGAGCATGCTGATACCCCAGGCAGGACCCTGCCCTCACGCAGCCACGCTCCGTGCCACAGCATGAGAAAACCCATGTGCTGCCTCTGTACCCATGTTCCCATCCACTATTGTCCAAGAAAGGAGTTTTCTTGCTGTGATCCTTAGTCCTAAGTGTATTTATCAAGGCTGTAATGCTTATTTGTTATTAGTGCTTAGCAATGAAATAACTCCTCATCCAAAACTTAAATCTAACAAAAATAAATAAGCAAAAAAATATTTCTTGCTTGACCTGTTGGCAAGAAAAATGAAGCTGAAGCAGCTTGTCACTTTCTCTTGCCACTAGAATAAGTAGTAATAAAGTGATATTCTCCTGATCTTGCCCCTGGGGCTTCAAATGGCATATCTCACAAGGGAAACAGCAAAAGAATGTATTTTTTGAAGATGTGGCGAATTATACATTTGCAAAGGATAAATTTTACTAGTCTGACAAAACCTGAAACATCTCCTGAATAATCATTTATTATCTTAACTACTTATTTATTAGCTGTATATATATGGACAGACACCTCGTTCTGAGAGTTCTCATATAACACTTTCATCCCTACTGTAGTTTTTTTGTTTTTGTCGGACACCCTGTAAAAATTTGCCCAAAGCTAATACCATTATCCACAGATCCTAGCCATGTTAATCAGAGCTAACACTTGCAACTCTGACCTTCTGAAAGAAGATAGGAAATAAAGACATCCCTCTGGTAATGAATGTCATGACCTTATTTTGTAGCTCTCAACACCTTTGCTTACATTACAGTAAAAATACAGGTTCAGGTATTGTTCTAACCTGAAGAGAACTAATGAATGTCAGCAAAAAATTGCTAACGTTAGAAGCAACGCCATGATTATCCAGATATTAATAAATTAATTACAAGCTATTTTATATATATTTATTTTAATGAATCATGACAGTGTAAAATGAGTTCTAAAGAAATTAAACCAAAAATGTATACATGACCTATTCAAGCAGCCTTACTGTTGCATGCATACTGTGTGATTAAGGAAAAGCAATTAGGAAACCACACCCAAGAAGCAAGATCAGAAAACTCTATCTTGAGGGCAATTAAAGGAAAACACTAGGAAGCCACATCTGGAAAGCATTATTAGTGTATTGGGTTTGCGTGGCAAGGTTTTGGTAGCAGGGGAGCTACAGGGGTGGCTTCTGTGAGAATCTGCTAGAAGCTTCCCTTATGTCCAATAGAGACAATGCCAGCCAGCTCCAAGGCGGTCCCACCACTGGCCAAGGTTGAGTCTATCAGCGACGGTGGTAGCACCTCTGTGATAACATATTTAAGGGGGAGGAGGGAACTGCGCAACTGCAGCTGGAGAGAGGAGTGAGAATACATGAGAGGAACAGCCCCTGCAGACACCCAGGTCAGTGAAGAAGGAGGGGAGGAAGTGCTCCAGGCACTGGAGCAGAGATTCCCCTGCAGCCCCTGGTGAAGACCATGGTGAGGCAGGCTGTCCCCCTGCAGCCCATGGAGGTCCACAGTGGAGCAGATATCCACCTGCAGCCCATGGAGGTCCATGCTGGAGCAGATATCCACCTGCAGCCCATGGAGGACCCCACGCCAGAGCAGGGGGATGCCCGAAGGAGGCTGTGACCCCATGGGAAGCCTGAGCTGGAGCAGGCTCCTGGCAGGACCTGTGGCCCCGTGGACAGAGGAGCCCACGCTGGAGCAGGTTTGCTGGCAGGACTTGTGACCCCGTGGGGGACCCACGCTGGAGCAGTCTGTTCCTGAAGGGCTGCACCCCATGGAAGGGACCCACGCTGGAGCAGTTCATGAAGAACTGCAGCCTGTGGGAAGGACTCACGTTGGAGAAGTTCATGGAGGACTGTCCCCCTCGGGAGGGACCCCACGCTGGAGCAGGGGAAGAGTGTGAGGAGTCCTCCCCCTGAGGAGGAAGGAGCAGCAGAGACAGCGTGTGATGAACTGACCGCAACCCCCATTCCCCGTCCCCCTGCGCCGTTGGGAGGGAGGAGGTAGAGAAATCGTGAGTGAAGTTGAGCCCGGGAAGAAGGGAGGGGTGGGGGGCGAGGTGTTTTAAGATTTAGTTTTTATTTCTCATTATCCTACTCTGGTTTGATTGGTAATAAATTAAATTAATTTTACCCAAGTCGAGTCTGTTTTGCCTGTGACAGTAATTGCCGAGTGATCTCCCTGTCCTTATCTCGACCCATGAGCCTTTCATTATATTTTCTCTCCCCTGTCCAGCTGAGGAGGGCAGTGATAGAGCAGCTTGGTGGGCACCTGGTGTCCAGCCAGGGTCAACCCACCACCACCAGGAAACTACCTTAATTAAGAAAAAACAGGAGTCTCCTAATAAGAGACCAATTAACCATTGTAAAGGGGTCAAGCAACCTATGTACAGAATAGTACAAACCACTTAAAGCTGTCCATAGCAGCTTAGGCAGAGATGTCTTTAGGCTGTCAGAAAAAAAAAAACAAAACCAAAAAAACCCACACACAAACAAAACAACAAAACAAAACAAAAAAAAAAAAAAACCACACAAACAAAACCACCCCCCATTAGTTGTGTGACGATCAGTGCTTGAGAAACAGAAATGGAAACCTGATGACTCTGGTATCCTGTAATGCTAAATATTTTAGCATTATCTTATCAATGAAGGGAAACATGCTACAAAGCCTGTTTATGGTCCACTAGCTCTCCTCGTGGCTAGGTGGTAATTTGGACACAAGATTGTGTAGGGAAGAAGAATGGGCATAAGGGAAAAGTAGGGCAATAAATATGGTCTTTGAGACAGCTCATTCCACTGACAGGTGAGATTCCTGATGAAGAAAAAGGATGTTTAAACTAAGGTTTACAGCTGATTTGAGAACCTGTGAATATTATGAATATGTAGTTAATGGCACTTTCCAGAACTGGAGGTATAATTCTCATTTACAAGAATTTCTAGGCAAACTCCACAAGTGCTGAATTTTCCACATCTTTTAAATAACTTAGAGTACAAATATGTCAAAATTCTCACTTGCTTCTAATATGAGTAGAAGTATATAATCAAGAAATTGCCATGACCCTAGAAACAAGAAGCGTAACTGCCTTACAGTTTAGGCACATACTAGTCGAATGAACAATGCTTACAGCACTCACTGAAGAGTTTCAAAGAAAGGGTCTTTCAAGATAGCATATTAAATCTAAATCTTTAAGACCCCTAATTCACACTTTTCATTTCACTATTCACATATATTAGTAACATCTGTGGTCTCCTAGAGTAGAGGCAAACAAGACAAAATTTGACTTCAGTGTCACTCAGGGTAGAGGACTGAATCCAGATCACCAGACAGAATTTTAACCTTCAGACGATATTTCATTTCCTCTCTATTATAGTTACACTAAAAGTGACTGGTGAGAAAAGAAAATCCTTCCTCTCTGCTGACTGAATTAATTTTGAGTGTGTAGCATCTTTATTGTGCAGCATCCTTGTCATGCTTGCTGTTATAAAATCCTGTGGCCCAAGTGACACATCGTTTCAGATCTCAGCAAAAAACAGAACTTCTTTGTTAAACCCATTCTACCACTTCAAAGACCCTTCTCATGACCCACCCACTAGGGTGACCAGCAATATTGAAGATGTGGATTCTTAAAATTCTCCAGTATTTAATTTCCAGCTTATGTGCTGAATAAGTAGCAGTTAACATTTAAAATAAAGTGCATAAATTTAGCTAGGAAATTCCTATAAATGTCAACAAGAGTAAGAGGAAAAAAATCACTGCATAAGTACCTAAAAATACTTCCCAGAGAGTATGAGACCAGATTTAAATGCCGGTCTCATACTGGTAGCCATGGCTAAATGAATGCATAAGCAAGTTCAGCCAGCATGTCTGATGTTGGCTATGCTTTCTTCAAGTCCCAGAGTCAGCCTCTTGCAGTGCTGCAACCTGGAACCTACCTCCAAATGCTAGTGCTCAGTTTCTTCTCATCCACCTGACTAATGTACATCTCCCACACAGCCAGCTGAACCATAGCATGCAAACAAGGATGACAAGAAAGCTTGAGAAGGGAGAAAGTATCCATTATTTACCAGGAGACCCTGTTGTGTTAAGTGCTTTCTAAATACCAAAGAGACAGATGGTCTTTTTCCCCCGAGAGTTTATAAGCTCTGTACAAAAAGCATGACTAGACAAGACAGTGGTGCAGAATGTGCAGAAGGAGGAACTGTATCTGCAATCAGCCAGAAATGCTCCTCTCCAGTTCCTACTTCCTTTCATTTCCATTGTTACCACAGAGCCATCTCAACACCAAGCTGTTCACAACACTATGCCATAACACTACGTAAAGGAAGACAACAGCTTCCACCACGCTGTTTTCTAGCCTAAAAATTACTCAATATATAAGGGATTTACACCAGGGAAAAAGTGATTTTGCTTAAAAACGTATAATTTGGATCATTTTCCCCATTTAGTGGGGCAATAGATTCACATGAATGGGCTTAAAAGTTAAGTGCATCCCATATATGTCTGCAAGTTTATAGTCCAAGTCATAAGACAGAAATTTTTTGGTAGAACAGCTATGAAGTTATTACTTACCAACATCATAATCTCAGGAAAAAGTAAGTGCTATGTGTTTTAGAAGACACTATTTCAAAACAATCTTTATGCTGTAAGAGATTAATACTTCCACTGTTCACTGTATTCATTTACTTTCAGAATTACTATTTTAACATTTAAAAATATCTTACAAACACTTATTTTTACACTTATTACATGTTTAAATGTCTTTGTATATTTTTAAATATATTTTGTGCCTATAAGGCACAATTAAAAAAGTAGTTTTGGTTAGAACAGCATTGCAAAAGGATTAGTTTGCTTCCAGTTACACATTAGAGCTGTACCCTTATATCAGTGATGCAAATGGAAGCTGAGACCCACCCTTCTATATTTTTTTATTTTAATTCAAGAAATACCTACAATTTAATCCAAACTGACCCTACTTAATGAGTAACTGACAGCAATTCTTTATCCCTGTGAAAGATATTACAAAAGTAGAAATAATGGAAGACATTCTATGAGAAGAAATTGATGGCATAAAAAAAATTTTGTTCTTCTGCTGAGGTCAAGTAGGTAACTAATTCTCCAAGAAATATTCTTATCTTTCTAATCTATTTTCTACTTCTAAGAAGGTAGAGTTGCTTATACAGTATAGAGTAAAAGTACTTAGAGAATCCTATATGGAAAAATTCCACATTATTTATAATTATTTCTATTTTACTGTAAAGAAAGCATTCTGTAAATTGCTGAGTCTCAAGCCTAATCTTCAATACAGGCTAATTTTAAGAACTGGAATTTCTCTTCCATCCTGCCATTGTGCCATGCTATGCTAACAGCATACAGCGCAATAGGTAAAGTGTCTTGAAGAAGGAGCAGAAGAGACAACATCGGCAGTAGGTTGGAGTTGACCAGACCACAACAGAAACAAGAAATTCTGCTCATTACTTAAGAGACAATAATGACCAGAAACTAAGTGAAGCCATTCCCTCACCATCCAAACATACCTGCCCTATCACTCACATTGACATTAATACAAGACAGACTAAGGTACAAAAGAGAATGAGGATTCAGCTTTCAGAGAAATGGACTAGATTTCCCAATAGAGTCTTTCCCATTTCTAATTCTTATTATTATATGATTTCTGGAAAGCTTCTTGCAAGTGATACTGTGAGTACACATCAGCCACAAGAAAATCAGCCTCTGAGAATGAGTCCTCTGCCTGTCTCATGCAGGTAACTCACACGTATATAAGCAAAAACTAATGTTACGTTCCACTATTGCAAGAAATACAATGGTAAATCACAAACAGCCAGGTACTAGCACATAAAAGGGTGATGTCACTTGCTCAGATTCAGTGGTGCTTGAATTCCCAGGTACTCAATTTCAGCTAACTCAAAGGACTTTGGACTTGAATCTGGGCCATCTCAACCTCACTCCTCCAGATTTGCAGCAAGAGGCCACAACTGTCATCCATCACATCCCTGGGAGAAGCACAGCTACTCTACTTCAAGTGCATTACTTCTAAGAGGCTGACGTTTCCTTACCAATGTCAACTGTGATAGTCATAGATGGAGAGTATTGATCAAAAATACATTACTCTGACACACTAAACATGGCTTATGAAYGTATCTTAAAAATGAAGAATGTGGCAAATCTACTAGTGTCTTCTTGAAAACGGCATAGTCATACATGCACTCATGCATTCATAAGCAGAGTGCACTACAGACAGCTGCCTTAATCTTCAGCTGTAATTTAATAAAGTGTATTTTTTACTATAATTTGGAAACATCTTGAGAAAGAAGTGCAGAGTAGATTTCATTTCAATATTTTATTATGAATATATCTTATTTTATATTTTCATTGAAGGGAAGCTTCAGTCTGTTTTTGTCTAAACTATATTTTAGAAAATAAAGTATTACTGAAAAAAAAAATAGAGGCTTTGATCTTACCTCAGATTTAGCAAAGACTGTCTTTCATGTTTCGTTTCTTATTATGCACTGYAAAAACACAGAACCACCTGAAGTCATAAAGATGGATTAGAAAGGGGTGAGAAAACCATCTTGGTATCACAGGTCTTATTTCCCGTTACTGTTGCTAACATGGATGTACAGACATGCAAACTACCTGTTTCTCCAAAACCCATGTATCTTCCGTATATCTGTGTAAAACAATTTGCTGTGACCCATGTCAGAAATCAGACTATTCAGCTATATATTTTGGCATAAAGAATTCAGGATTTGTTTTATGAGATGTTGTCTATTTTTACGACATCRTATTTGAGCTTTTAGATTAAAAGTTAAACTAAGAATATTAATGCTTCGAGCATTTTTAATTAAATTAACWATTTTTTTATTACATCTTTCCTTTTCTCTTGGAAAAAAGGTAGTGTTGAAGTTAGCTGAACAAACCTGTGCTGTGCACCTCTCCCCTTACGAGTCTTATTTCCTCCATTCTCTACAATACACTTAATGCTTTCCAGCTTAACAGCTATTACTCCTGCCTTTGATAGAGGCTCAGCAGACAGCCATGCCCTTTCCCAGGGAGAGAGGGCAGCACCAGCCCTCTGTTGCTACCTCTCCCCAGCACAGCGATGATGGGGAGAGCCAGAAMGGACTCGTGACATTATGGGCCAGCCTTCAGGTGGAAAACTGAACCCATAATCATCCAATATAACATGAAATTATGTGTTGCTGCTTGTTAAGCTGTCCTTGGTATCTATGAGAGCACGTTTCTATAACAGCAACCAAATGCACTGCCCCAGAAGAGGAACCGCTGTCTTGGTAGGGCTGAGCACTGCAGAAGGGTGTACTGACAGAGTGACATGCTGTGTTTAACACGTTTCATTTCACCCACCAGGTACATACTCGTCTCTGTTGGAGGAGTGCTGCCCACCCGGACCCTGGGCTACAAACCCACCTGCCCACCCACTCCCCTCAACATTTTTCCTCGGTTGAGGAAAAATCCTTGTCACGCTGAAGTTGAGAAAACTATTAAAATATAAGATACAATAAATTTGTTTCAATAATACCTAAAAACCTGCACCATCTCAGCTGCTCAGCCAGAGGCTGGAATGGAGCCCAATAGTTCACTTTCACCTGCACTCCTTCCATTTCAGATTATTACCAGACTGGTCAGCACAGCCTAGCCACTGTGCTGTTTCCTAATAGTCCCAGCTGTATGTGTAATGAAGGTACACCTGCTCTGAAAATGTAATACTTGGATTCAAATGCAATACAATACTTCATCGTTTGTCCTCTCCAAGCACCTTCCCAAAACACCTCCCAAGATGAGAAAAACTTTAAAGTTTGAGAACGACTATTTCACTTCTTTCCTGGCTTCTCCATCACATTATTTAACTAATTCCTGCTCACCCAAGCTGTATACAACACTGCTCCAAGTAAGTGCAAGCTATTCCTTTCAGCTGGGAAATAAAACAGTGCAAACTGGCATTTCCCACAATTAAATTTATGCCTTTTGCAGCCCCTTGGCTTCATTTCTCAGCTGAAGTATCAGCTTAAAATGAGCTGATAATGAATTCCAAAAAATGTGCAGCCAGAACCATTACACTGCACTCTGAACTCCCATTCCTCCTCAAATCCTGAAGACTGGCCTTAATGTTCAAGTGTCTCTGTGTGACTAATTACAAATTTTCTGACAGAAAAGCAGGTGTATTATGTTTCAGTATTCTTCCTTCTAAATAGCTTTCAAGTGTTTGGGCCACACACTGATGTTGAATTTGAATGTGCTAAATTAGGCCAAGCAACAGGAAAAACAGATAGCCTTAATTCATTAAAGTTCTCAGACTAGATGCATAAATTCTAAATCAGAAGGAAAACCAAAACAACACAGTAGGTCTGGGCACGGGGCACAGAAAATGCAGGTCTTTTGCACAAAAACATCTCCTCAACTCCAGCAGGCAAGTGGCCTGAAAAGGCTGAACTGACCAACACTAAGTTGCACTTGCATTTCCTTTCCTCCTACTCCAGCACACCACTTTCCTATCAGCTAAGGCCCCATATCTCTCCCCCCACCCCCTTCTCCTGAATATCTCATAGCACACATCTCAATTTCTCTGCCTAAGGCAGTCACACTTCAGACAYAGCACATAAGTACCAGGATCTGGGCACTAAATGGGAGCAGCAAATCAGTTTTCCCAGCAACAGCAGACTGTCTACAAGCTCCCCAGTAAAGCTAGCGTGTGCAAGAACTTGGGGAAGACAACTAGAAGGCACAGCCTTCCTAAATGAAGAATGGAGGAACACAGCATGCAGTGGGTTACCATTACACTAGTAGATCCTAAAGCAGATAGAATCATAGAATCATTAAGGTGGAAAAGACCTCTAAGATCATCAAGTCCAACCAGCAACCCAACACTACCATGCCCACTAAACCATGACCCGAAGTGCCACATCTACACTTTTTTGAACGCCTCCAGGGATGGTGACTCCACCACTTCCCTGGGCAGCCTGTTCCAATGCTTGACAACCCTTTAGGGGAAGAAATTTTTCCAAATACCCAATCTAACCCTCCCCTGGCGCAACTTGAGGCCATTTCCTCTCGTTCTATTGCTTGTTACTTGGGAGAAGAGACCAACCCCCACCTCGCTACAACCTCCTTTCAGGTAGTTGTAGAGAGCGATAAGGTCTCCCCTCAGCCTCCTCTTCTCCAGGCTAAACAACCCCAGCTCCCTCAGCCACTCCTCATAAGACTTGTTCTCCAGATCCTTCACCAGCTTCGTTGCCCTTCTCTGGACACGCTCCAGCACCTCAATGTCCTTCTTGTAGTGAGGGGCCCAAAACTGAACGCAGTGTTCGAGGTGCAGCCTCACCAGTGCCGAGTACAGGGGCAGGATCACCTCCCTACTCCTGCTGGCCACACTATTCCTGATACAGGCCAGGATGCTGTTGGCCTTCTTGGCCACCTGGGCACACTGCCGGCTCATGTCCAGCCGGCCATCGACCAGCACCCCCAGGTCCTTTCATGCTGGGCAGCTTTCCAGACACTCCTCCCCAAGCCTGTAGCGTTGCCTGGGGTTGTTGTGACCMAAGTGCAGGACCCGGCACTTGGCCTTGTTGAAGCTCATACAGTTGGCCTCAGCCCATCGATCCAGCCTGTCCAGATCCCTCTGCAGARCCTTCCTACCCTCAGGCAGATCAACACTCCCGCCCAACTCGGTGTCGTCTGCAAACTTACTGAGGGTGCACTTGACCCCCTCGTCCAGATCATTGATAAAGATATTAAACAAGACCGGTCCCAAAACCGAGCCCTGGGGAACACCGCTTGTGACCGGCCACCAACTGGATTTAACTCCATTCACCACATCTCTCTGGGCTTGGCCATCCAGCCAGTTTTTTACCCAGTGAAGAGTACACCCACCCAAGCCATGAGCCACCAGCTTCTCCAGGAGAATTCTGTGGGAGACAGTGTCAAAGACCTTACCAAAGTCCAGGTAGACCACATCCACAGCCTTCCCCTCATCCACTAGGCGGGTCACCTGGTCGTAGAAGGAGATCAGGTTGGTCAAGCAGGACCTGCCCTTCATGAACCCATGCTGGCTGGGCCTGATCCCCTGGTTGTCCTGCACCTGCCTTGTGAGCGCCCTTCAAGATGAACCACTCTATAATCTTCCCCGGTACCGAGGTCAGGCTGACAGGCCTGTAGTTCCAYGGATCCTCCTTCCGGCCCTTCTTGTAGATGGGCGTCACATTGATAGTGGTTCGAGTCAAACTATAAAATAAGGATGCTCTGGAAAATAAGTCTTTAAAGGTAACTTAAGCTGGGAAAAAAAAATTCAAGTCATCAAATCAGTAGTCACTTGTGAGGACTTTRCTTTTATACATTCTAGCTATGGTTCGTATCCTATTTATCATTAAAATATTCAGGTTAACTCCAGTAGAGGAATAAAGATTGGTACTCCTATATGTATAGATAGATATCTTCCTTTTAAGTACCCTGCTCAACATGTKTGAGGGATCCACTTAAAATAGATTTGTATGTGATTTACTCCAATTATAATCTTGGTCCTTTAATCTCGCCATAATAGATGGTAGCTTTCAAGAGATTTGAAATGCATGGTAACATTTACAATATGTCAAGTTTCCAGGGGCTGTAGAGACTGAAATATATTAATTTACTTTGAAATGCAATGTTTTCTACATTTTGTTTGAGCAATTTCTGCTTCAGAAATCAACATCTTTCCATCTGCTTGCTTGTTTTAGAGAATAATGATTAATTTGGGCTGGCTTGTTACTATTGAAGTTTATGCAGAATTAAGATAACATTTATCCCATCGCCTGGAGTTGCACAGGCTGTTTGTACACCCTAGTGGAGAAAGGTGGCCAGTGCACTCCTCCAGAGAAACCCCACAGAATAAGTAGCTGTTCTATTAATAAACAGAATATTAARAGTATGATACAAACCATAGAATGAAGCAAAATAACCACTGAGGCAGACCTGTAATATCAGACCTCTAATAACCAAATTGTGGTGACCTGATTTATGTGAAATGAGGCCYAAAGTCTCTGAAGTTCAAAAAAAGTCTGCGACTTGAAAAAGCAGCAAAGTCTGTCTACAAAGACAGTGACATTAATTTACGTTTGAAAACASGCCTAATTGTCATCCTTCAAATCCCTCTTTCTCACATCTGCTACAAAGGCTGCTGAAAATGTGCTCCTCAGTATGCAGCAAGCATGATATTTCTGATCATATTGCCAGTATAGTCATTTCTCTTTCTTCATCATTGCAGTTTGTTGCTTCGTTTCCTCAAAATCCACAGAATATGAAAATAACATATACTTACGTGAGTAAAATAATCTACCAGTATGTTCCCTGAAAACAAGAGTCCTACGTAATTGAATTCCTATAAAAATATAAATTAATACTAATGGTAACTTCAGATAATTAGTGACTCAACTCAGTTTTCATTCAAACTGAGYTACAGAACATTTGTTGCTCATTACAAAAGAAATACAAAGATAGTTTCAAGTTGAAAAAACTCTTTTCTATACTTTTCCATCAAAACACACATCACAATAACAAGTTCTGCAATGGCAATTTTCCTCAGTTCTTACACTACTCTATAAAGAAGGTAAGAGTAGTTATGGTTTTTTTGGTTTTTTTATGTAATTGTTGTAATTTTTTAAACAAACTCACTCTTGTCCTAATATGTATTTTATACCATAAGGTTAAAATATTATATGCCTTAATAGTTTACTCAAACTAAAGTTTAACTAAATCCTTGTATTAAGAGAATTATTGCTTCATGATAACTGTAAAATTTTTTTATAATTCCATGTTGACATTATATCCTTAAACTTCATCTGCAGTACTATATCTCTACTACAGATATTGTAGTTGATTGTTCTTTATTTTTCTCCTGTAATAGAATAGCCGTCATAAATTTCAGTTTACTGGAACCATAAGGTAATAACTACTTTTCAACATTTCAGTGTGGAGTTTCCTTTTCCATCTATTCTTAAAATAAAAGTATAGGAGCAGCCTGAAAATCAGGCCTAAGTTCTGCACATGGACATGGTGCCTGTGATGTCCATCAGTCATTTTGTCCCTACCCCAACTTGTTTTGGACCTATATGAGTCTCAACCAAATCTGGCAACAAATTTACCACCTTCTGTAGTAAGGAGCAGTAGAAATGCTCCTGCTGAAAGGCTGCATCCTTAGGTTCACTCTTTACTACAGATGAGGAAATCAACTCACTATAAACTCACCCTCAGGCTATAAAATCCCAGGAAGAACTGGCCTCTGTGCTGTCACTGCTAATGGAAATACTTGCTTAGCGATCTCTACAGCCCAGATCTGGGGACTGCTAGACAAATATGATTACAAGTAGTTATTCTGATTATGGGTTTTTCTTGACTGTATTTCTGATAAACTGTAAGCTCTTCCATGGTACAAATCATTAAGTTCTCGCAGTTAGATATTTTTAAACCACAGAAGTTTACTTGCAAGTCCTGAATGAAGATTTACTACGTGGCAGGAGACCTGTTAATCCAACCGGTTCCATTCTAGTTAACCATAGAAGAAATGTCACTGTGGCATCTGTGTCTCAATCAGCCACCATGTGTTAAACCTTGTTCCTTCACACACAAACTTTCACATAAGTCAACAGAACTTATGAGTAAAGATTTTTTGATGTTTCTAAATATCAGTCACTAAGGAAAATATTTTTAAAATAACTTTCACATACAATCGTAAATATTTTTCACCACTAATCTCTGCTTACCTATACGTACACTCCACAGAATGGGTGGTCCTTTAAGCAAGTCGAATACTTTCAAGGATAAATTATTTTCTAGTTTTTTCTATATCCAAGCTTTAAAAGAATGGAAAAGACAAATTGAAAAAAAGAAGTATTTCCCCCCCATGTGGCTGCTCTTATAAGGCTAAGAAAAACTGAAAAGAAAAAAGTTATTTTTGTTCTACTGGTTTTGCTCTAAATATGCTTTAAAAGAACAAGGAGACAAATTGAAAAGAAAAAAGTTATCTTTTTTTTTTTTTTTAAGATGCAATAAAATCTAGAGGTAGTTTAAAATTAAGATCTACGGGGAAATGACTAGATAATGTTGAAGACACTGAGAGCCCATTCCCATTCACCACAGCTCAATTGGTGGAGCTCAACACAGAACTTATCTCAGTCCTCACAAATTGATAGATGAATACATTTTCCCAAAATTATTTTTATAGTGCAGAACATTGCCATATCTTAAGTCATAAGATAGCATTTGAAAAGAAACACTTTTGTACAAATTGAATATTTTATCTATCTTTTGTAATGGTTCTTAACACAGGAAATGTGAACATCAACTTTTGTAAGTCTTGGCACAATTCTGCAGAAAAGAACTTTTCCYTAAAACATTGCAAAAGACACACTGCTTATAATTCTAACAGGATTTATAACAAGAGGTGAAATAAACACTGGCAAAGCTGTTACCTGGTCTGCTATTTCTCCTGCTTTTAATGCAATATAATAATCAATTGACACTACCACAACGGGCTTTTTAGAAACGAACTGAAAATTAGAAACATGAAGCTAAAAAACTAAAATCATAGATGACTGTTTCTAAACTAGTCTAAGACAAAATATTAATTTTATTCTTCCTGAATTAATCCTCACGAATGTTTCCTGACGTGTTTAGCACTTAGGAATTTTTCTCATTGAAGATGACAAATTTTGCTTTTCACTAAGAGGAGACTGTCCTTGAGACTTGGAGTCATTAGAAAMAAACATCTTAACATTATCATAGGCTTCATCTGAATATAATAATCTTTTATCYTACTTCCATTCACAGTAAACTCAGTTTATTTGCTATTATTAGATCTGCTAGTTGCATACAACTCACTACAGTAATAAGACCAAAATATCTCTAAGAACAGTCACGTTCTCCAAAATGTTTCCGTTGTTATCCAAGCACTTGCAAACCTGACAAATACAAACACAAATGTAGTGGCTGAGTTCCATTTATAGACAGCAGACTGAGTCCTGGTATTTCTATTTGCTCCATTTGCACCCTGTTTCCCCACAGCCATCTCTCAAAATCTGGAAAAACAATGTGTGTGCTCTTCCAAGCACGCCATCTGCACATTCTGGACCAACAACCCTAAAAGTAGCATCAGGGCAACTTCTGTGAGCACGGTGAGATTGGACGGATGATGCCTTTATTCATGAGAACCAGAGGCTGTAAAGAGCCCCTCTGAAAGACATGCAGAGTCACTTTTGCCTCCCTCTGAGAGACTACCCATTTCTTATAGGATGAGATACCTCTTATCTATATGATCAAAAATGTAATGGCTACCACTACATTTGGGTGCCTTTTATGAATGGTTAATCCTTTCCCTGCCAGATATGAACTGAAACCAGCTTTCTTAAATAATCAGGTTTCTCAACATTACATGTACATTTATTTGTCATCAGAATTTCTTTCACAACTTAATTTAGACAGGCACTTTTTCAAATCCATCCTATCCTTCACAACGTACAAACAATTGCCCTCCCTCTGTTGGCCTTGATCCACAGTAATATGTCGAAAATAGAGATCCATTTTTCTTGCCAGACAGGATGGATGGTTATCTGAAGTGAAAAGTTTCATTTCCCAGCATTTTTCATTGAAACTATCGCCTGATAATTATATGGAATAGGAAGTAACCATTCATCAAATCCATAATATATCAATTTATCATGGTGATTCTCTCCTTCATGTGAAACATGAGAACCAAAATGAATCAGCCAAACCAAACTCCATCACATCAAAGTTTAAAAAAATCATGGCAGAATGATAGAGGCCCTATAAATGTTAAACTACCTTCTGTCATTATAGGAGATTATTTTAATCTCATATCCTTACAATTCAAGCCAGTATAAATTTGCTGGCAATTTAAAATTATTAAATGTTATCTGACTCTTAAGTGTGGGTAACAAATAAGATTTTTCATTCCCATGCTACCACAAGTAATTTCATTAAAGTAATATTTAAAAGGGAAAACCTTGCATTCCACAAACAAATCCATCTAAATGGACCCTATTAGCTGAAAATATATATGCATACATTTGCTTTAGCAATATCTAACCTTCAGCAGCTCAACATAAAATCATCAAAAATGCATTAGTGGATTTGTCACTTCTGGCTGGCCGAACATTACTTGATTCATACAATTACATCTTAGACCAGCTAAAAAAATTAAAACATATTTCCTACTGTCTTGATTCTCTATTATTGCCTATTGGGACGATGCCCACAGAGCATTTGTCATCATGTGCAACAGGTGCCGAAGTGTGCATAAAGATATCATTTCTGAACATGACACATTTTTCTGACCAGACAAGTTKTTTATAAGGAAAATGACTTAAATTATCTGGATAAGTAAGTACAAGATTGAGCCACCTGGCAGTATCTGAAATAAAGGTCTATGGAGCAGTTTGGTCTTCATAGGACTGGATTTCTACTTYGGGAAGTGCAGGAGAAGCAGTCAGAGGGTAACAGTCATGCCTGCTCTGACCCTTTTTCTACCTACCAGGAAAAGTTCATACTGGTAAAGCTACTCCCGTTCCTCTGACCATATATACCTGTGAGCACCGTCTCCATCCTGTCCTTTTCCATGACTGCAAAGAGACTGGGAATGTGGTAGGAGTGCAGAGAGACACTGCTACCACTTTTCACAAGAACACTAGTTTCATCAGCCTTGAGTATACAAACGAAATTTTAACACTGAGTTGAGATGGTTGAGAGGCAGGGGTTGTTTTTAAAAGGACACTACCCAGCACCGTTCCCACTCTGTCACAGGACTGTGCAGAAACTACTAGAGCTCACTTTTCTCTGACAAAATGGAGGTGTGAGACAGATTTTAAAGCTGTTTGGAATATAGCGGTACATTATCCCAAATCCTGCCCAGATTTATAGCAAACTGAGGAAACAGTGGCAAGTTTTGTTTATGTTGGAACTACATCAAACTCATAAACACAATTTTAGTCCAATGAACTTACAATACTGAAGTATCATAGTTGTCAGATTGTTTTCACATTATTTTTAGAGAAGCATTTACTTCTGAGGATGTGTGTTAGATGTCTAACAGGCAGACAAGTAGAACGGTAAGCAGAATCTCAATAGCCAACTAAAGATATTTTATACCTTTGAGAAATAGTAACTATTYTTTTATTCTTACTACTCGATAAGAAGCAATTCTTTCTATGCTCCTCCACAGTTTTCTGTGATCATGCCATTCTCACATGAAGAGGGACTTATCCCAAAATCATCAAGCCTGGCAAAAATCTAGCATGCATATACTTTGGCTTATATACTTSTACTATGTGCTTCTATGAGAAATTCACTGAGGAAGAATAGGTGCGCCTGAATAGCAGAGGTACACGACCGTGCCGCACAGCAAGCCACACTGGAGGGCTACCACCACTCCCAAACATCGAAGACAAATCTCCCTGCCCTCTTCTCACTGTGGAGGTGGGGAATCTCTATTTAGGTCTTTTAGACATTTTACTGAACTTTGCCCACTGTCTTAGATTCAGGCCTTATTCATTTGACCTCCTATTTCCCTTCAGGTATGTGTTCACTGTTAATGACAGTCCTTTATCTAACATTTTTGTTACCTTAATAAGCGAGCTATTAAGTGGTTTTAAAAAAAAAAAAAAAGCATGAGAGCAAGCTCCTTTCCCCAGGTACCCCATTAGTGGCTCTAGACAAAGCAGCAGCTTTCCTGTAGGGAGGAAGCTGGCACCCGAACCTACCTGAAAGACATCAGGATAGAGATTCCTGATTTTCTGACATTAATTCTTTTAATTAAAACACGCACCTTCCCATGGCTTCCCCCCTTCAGGACAAGACATTTCTGGCCTGTTATAGACTGAAATACAGTTTGTATGTGAAGTACAGTACACAATCTGCTGTAGAATTTCTTTCCAAACTCCTGTTACTGAGGTATAGGAAAGAGTTTAAGAAAGCACAATTAATCATAAGAACTGCGTTAGCAGTGCTTGTGTAGGACATCATCCAAAACTGATGTCAAATTCCTTTATTTCCAGGGCTTTGTTGTACAGCTTTAATCCCTCAGCATAATAAGGCAAATGCTCAGATACTAATTTTTTGTACAATTAAAAATTAATGACAAGAATTCAGCAATCATCTTTATTTTTGCCCACGGGCTTTTTAGTCAATTTACATTCTAAGTATTCAATAAATTATTAGAATATATACTTTATAGTGGTTCATCTTGTAAAAGCAATGATTATACAGATAAATAATATAGTTCATGATATTAATACTTTTAATAAGGGAGATATTTTAGTAAATATTTGCTGCAATAAAATTTTAAATTAATTTTCCAAATATATCTATATTCCATATAAAGACACACATACAAATTRTGTTTGTATACATCAACAAGCAATTATTCAATTGAGTAGATCCACCAATTGATTACATAGAAGCAAAGGGATTCACAAAGTGGTGAAACAAAATCATTATTTCCTTGCCCTGATCTTCTAGACCCACTGCTAAGGCCAGAGTCCCAATCTCAACAGGGATGCAAAGAAGGGGGAAAAAACAAGAGGAGGTCATAAAGGTAAACTTTTCCTGTTAACGAGTAAGTCTACGCTAACMTTTTAGCTTGGGCTGGGAATGCATTTTTGAGGGAATCCCATTGYCCCCGACCTGGCTCACCAAGTTGGGGTTGCAGCACCAAGTAGGGAGGCTGACACACTCCCAGGGCACCCCAAAGACCCATATCAGGCTGTTAATGGGTGCTCAGTCCCACAACCAGACCACAGCCATGGTCCACAAAAGGCGTCCCGTACGGATGCCGGYACAATCCTCTTCCCACTGTAAAGACCTACCACTACGCAACTGCATCACTTCCTTGAGAAGGCACTGCCAGAGCCACCAGAATTAGCTACACCAGGACCTGCCCCACTCCTCCTTCACATGTCTTATCTTGACTTGCATCTCGACTTCACAATTTCTAACCTTCTCCTAAACTCTGCCATTAAATTTACTGTCCAGTCACAAAAAGCCACTTTAGAAAACAGTACAAGATCTGTGCTTTGTACCYATCCCGGCAGGGAATACACTGGAGATAAGTTACTGCCAGGAATGCAGCAACTAAATCAAAAAAGTTCAACACACTATCACCTCCAATTTCCCATAGGCCTTTTTTTTTTTTTAACCTAAGTCCTCCTTGCCACCCTTTCTTTCAATCTCTGGTTGTCCTTCATGTTTGCTATGCATTAAATAATTTCCACTCCCACTGGCCTCCGCCCACGAATCCCTCAGACACAATGTAGGGTATTTACTGTCACTTACATGGATGTTTTTGAGTCTCAGCAGTGCACATGATGTCTTATCATGTGCTACTTCACCGTGGCAGTGATGCCCTTAACAGCATCAAGATTTACAAAGTTAGAGAAGATAACAGCAATTTCAGTTCTTAATTATACCAGCTCTTTGTGTCCTTTTAAAAACAACCCCTGCCTCTCAACCATCTCAACTCAGTGTTAAAATTTCGTTTGTATACTCAAGGCTGATGAAACTAGTGTTCTTGTGAAAAAGGCTGGTTTGCAATGTGTGTGAAGGTGGGACAGGTGAGTGATTGCCACCAAGGGAGACACAGCTGCAAGATCTGGGCACAGTGACATCTTTGCCAGCTGATAAAATAAAAAAATTTAAAATAGCAGCAAAAATAAAAGCAGCTAATAATTCCATGAAGACTTTTCTTAAAGTAAAATAATTCATTACATATTTAAATACATTTGATCATTTATTCAAGACAAATTATGAGTGTATAAGCAAGAGAGCATCAGGGTGAATTTTCCTTTACTTCAAAAGAACCCTGTAATGTCAACATTTGAAGATGTTCTTTTTTCATACTTAATGAACAACTATACACTTGCAGTCTAAAATGGCTTACTTTACACTAAGCAAGCCTCCTAGAAGGAAAAAAAGCAAAGTCTTTGAGAAAGTTCACTATGAATGAACTTTCATTTCACTGACTACTTGCAGCTACAAGAATAAAAAGTATCTTTAACTCTCAACCTGCATGAATTTATTTTGCAATAAATCTTCAAGAACGTAAAAGAATATATAAGCACCTCAGTATTGCAGTTGAACATAGCACAAAAAGCAGTTGAGCTTTCAAGATGCATTGCTTTACACTACTTTCTGCCAGTAACATGAGGAAACACAAGATACATAGCTCCTTTTTGCCTCTTAGCTGTAGAAATGCAACATGAAGTACTCTCAAAATCTCCCAGCTGCCCCTGGACTGAGGTTGTCTTTCCAGGTTTGGATACAGGAAGCAAAACTATTAGCATGTATCTTGAAACATATTACTCTTCTAGAGAGAAAAATGGCATGCAAAAAAGAACATCTAAATATATAATATAGATATACTATGGTGTACAACACTGTCACCATAAAAGCTTAAAAAAAAAAATCACCGTTGCTCTGTTACCCAGGTTGTTTTTGCAGTTTTGTCTCAAACTATGAAGCAGCACCAGCTACCAGTGTTAGCAGATGGCAGCAGAGCCAGAGCCCTCCTGCAGATCCAGCAGGACTTTATCATCCTCAGTCAGCTCTGAAATCCAGCTTCAGGACTGCCAGGAAACAGCATGTGGGGCCACAGATTTACACCGCATCAGCTGGCTCTGAAGATTGCAGATTATTGGCTCAATAATCGACCAAGTTAGTTATTTACACGAAGAAATGTGCCATTTCTACCCCACTTTGTAATTGGCCGTTTAGAGCCAGTATATGTAGTCACATTTTTAGTTTCTGTTCRTGGTTGTCATGGACAGTTAAAAATTAAAATTATTGGTACTTTGGCATTCTAGAATAAGTGCAATAGGTCAAAAATATGCTTGAGTGAAAAACATACTTTAACAGCTCCTGGAGTTTCAAGTCCAAAGGATTCTGCTTTAGGTACCGTTTTCACTTTCCTAGATCAGGAAAGCATTGGACACTATTGGACAACTATGGGTTGGATGCTTTTGCTTAGAAACTGATGCTCTGAACACTCAAAGTACAGAGCTGCACTGCCTGTAACTGAAAAAAATTGTTGAATTACGGCAATTTGAAGTCAAAAAAATGACATTGATTTCAAGGAACATTTGAGCACATACTCTGTGCCTTGAGTCAAAGTGCTCTACTTATATTCAAATAAGCACTCCTAAACTGAATGAAGCAGAAGTTCAAATGATTTACTGACCTGGAGCTTAAACAGTCACAAAACTCGGAATAGCATGTCCTTAGGGATTTATGCATTCAAATCACGGGAAGCTTTACATCTTTATAGGACACTTACTGGCTTCTAAACACTACTGTACTGAAAGCCTATGGTAACCTTCTTAGCAGAGGACYGTGCTACTTCAAACTTTCTAAGATACAGGGCACTAGTACAGGAGAATTTCATATTAATTTTGTGCTCTTCAGTATGTTTCGTACCATTCTTTTGCAGATTGCATTTTGTTTTGGTGGTTTATTCCCTATATCCTTCAGTAACCTGATTTACACATCTTTTTAACCTTTTGGCAATTTCCCCATATTTACCTATGCTAGAGTAAAACAAAAMACTCTTAAAAACACACATCACTGTAGTTGCATAGGTGCTTAATTTACAAAAATTTAAAAGGTAGACTTTAAACATTCTGATGGATTTTCTCAGTCATTTCAATGCTAATTKTACTACTTCATCCAAAATATTACTTCTCCAGTCCATATGAGTAATTATTTTGTTGATACTGGATCTTTTCCTCAACTTCATTCCTTAATGTGTAGATGTAATTTTGAGCAGCTTATGTGGGGTTGGCTTTTTTAGAGCAATAGCAAGCTTACTAAACATCTGGAATTACAACTAAGGATTTAAAAAAAATTTTGAAGTCTGCAAACACTAATGATTCATAGTTTAAGGTRACCTCTGGGAGACGGGACCAGTTTTCCAAAGGCAAGTTTACAGTTCCTGTAACAGGATTATTTGTACCTTTCTCTTGACCAAAATGTTGCTCACAAGAGGCGCCGGCAGAACACCCGATTAGATTTGGTACAGCCCAGCCTGATATGACAACTCCTATGCAAAACATTCTCCAAAGAGTGTATTTCATTTTCAGATATGTTACATGGCAGAGTCTTGCAAACTGATGTTGTGACCCAACCATACTGGTTTACTCATATGATTAGAAACCTTTTTCTTTTAGTATTGTGTATTTTTCTCATCTGTCATGGAGTGTATTGGCATTATGTGGACTTGCCATATTCCCCTCAAATGGAGCCCACCTGAAAGACACTTGTGCCACTAATATCAACTCAAGCTGATTCAGCCACAGTGGTGAAGTTTTGAACCGCAATGCGATGCACCATTAGAAGTTAATTTTGTTCAAGGCTGAGTAGAATCTGTTCTAGTCTGGTAAACAGTAATACAATTGCAGCCAAAGTTTACTTTTCATTTGGGAAGAACTATGCAGTCATGAAAATATTCCATACAAACAATAATTAGGTGATATTGTGTAAGTCAAACTACTCATGGAATAATTTAGCAAAGCTCAGATTTTATTTGAGCCTTATGATTACTTATTACATTGGTTAATTAGCCATGAGGTATCAGGTCTAATATTGGTTCACAGTTTTCTAGCCCCTAACAATTCTTTGCAGACAAAAAAAAATACTTACCAATGCATTTTCATTTAATCAAAAAAAAATCAACTGCAAATAGTCTAATTGTAATCTGTCTGTCCAATATTAATAAGACTACTATTGGAACTTTGTTTTCCAGAAGAGACATCCTACATTTTAATAAGTTTAAGAGTTTCAAGCRACTTTATTCTTGTAAATATTTATATTATATGTTAAGTGAAAACAGAAATAGAATTTTTTTCCAGTAAGATCAATTTAATTATCATGATAAAGATGCAGCACATACCTCAATCATTCATTTACAAACTCAGTAAGAGCCAAACATTCTAAACTGACAATGAATCAAAGTCATTATGAATTAAGTCAAGTCAGTTTGTCCTATTGTTGGAGATATACACATGTAAAATATATTTTAAGGTATTATATTCATAGTAACTGATTTCATATACCTTTTAAATATGAATAAGTTTTACTGTGTTTATATCTAATAGAATGCACATGCCATCATTGATTAGAATACAAAAAAATATATGGAAATCAAAATAATTTCTGTAGAGAGGTTGTGAGATTGAATTCATATCCGATCTGCTGAAAAAGAATTTCCATTTGAATATAAACTCCAATTCACAATGCATAAACTATGGCTATTTATTACAGCGTTGTGTCATTTGTCACTTTTATAGAATCCACCACATTTTCCAGGCTATAAAATGCCTTAAAATTATGCAGCAATGATGTATGTTATCATTATTTTTCTTTGCCAATGTTTGGATTACATTGAGCAGCACAAAACAGGGCTGATTTATAAACTGAATAAATAAGAACATCCTTCAACAGTGTGTGTTCTGTGGAAGCTTCATTTACTTCCTGATGCTAAACATTATATTCAAAACAAATATTTGATCAAATTAAATTCAGAACACCTCATTGCACTGGACTGGTGCAAGTAACTGCAGAGGCTGCTGAAAGAGCGTAACTTTCCAGCATTTCAACAGGAGTGCACTGCTGCCAGCAACTAGCAACCAAATTTCATTTATAAACAGATTCTCATTCAGAAGGTAGAAAGAGCCACTATTAAAAGTCTGCATAATAGGTTCTGAATCCGAGAGTTTCTAAAGAAATTAATTCCTAAAGAAAACTATCCTTTACTAGTAAATTTACAGTTCAGTCACTGTAAGTAAAGACTGGATATTTCTTTCCTTCAAAACTATTTTGATGGTTCAGTAATCTCAAACTTGTGAGTCCTTTTTCATTTCATAATTACACGAGAAGGTCACTTTTGTGGGAAAAATCCTTTAGATTGTAAAATGGACGAAACCAATGAGGCTCTAGACAAATAATGAAAAGTTTATTAGAAAAAACTATGTTACCTAAGGAGTTCAACAGAAACTTGTAGGCCTGCCAAATCTCCATAGATGTTTACAACTCCACAGAAAATGTATCATAATCTATTCAACAGCACACTTCCTCCCCCCAAAAAAGTCATAACAAAGATACAAATACCTAGCATATATACACTGGCCTCACTGCAAGCTAATACTGCTTGATTTAGGGTGATTTTTTTGTTGTTGTTCTTGGTAGCAATACAGCAAGTTACTTCTACAAACTCCACATCACACCTCTGTGCCTAGGAAGCACTTTGTGATGCTCAGGACTGGGATGCATCTACTTTCAGGCATCCGTAAGTGACAGCACGGACCAGTGCAACCATTAGACTGTTTTCCTTGAAAACAAACTGTTGGTTTTATTTGAACCAGCACATTGCATGTAAAGAAAGTAAAGTATCAGCAAAAATGGTGTCAGAACCATTCTGATACCAAAAATAATTTGATTGTCTTCACATGCTAACAAAGATAATTACTAAATCACCTTACTCAATTACCAAATTCAGAAAGGAAGAAGAAAGTGGCCCCATACAAATGAAGGTGATAAACCCTAATAATGCACACCCAACAGCAGCAGGTACCTTCTGAGCAAGGCAAGGTTAGCCCACAATTCTCTAGAGACATCACACACTAGACAGACTTTCCAGCATGACTTTCTTAGAATAAAAATGTTTAGACGAGTTCAGAAAGGCACTCCAGAGAAAACATATGTTGTTCTTGGCTATAATGGCTGCTCTGATAATTAACTTTCACAAGGACTAAACACGTATCATGAAATATTACACGCATCTTCAAACAGTTGATTCTAAATACATTTTTGTACATCAAGGTAAAGAGGAATTCAAATTAATTGCAGCACTTTAAAGCTCATTTCTCCAACTCACTAGTTGTTCAGCATTTCCATTTAAATGACCATGCCCTTGTTTTGCCTTCCRCTTTCTTGTTGATGTGAAGTTTTTCAGAGATTATTAGGATGTCTGAAATAGGTTTCCAGAGAGCCACCTGCATCTTCCTGATASTGTAGGTGAAAAAAACAAAACAGCGTGTACTGTGGGGAAGGAGCAGCCCTCCATCCCATCTAAGACAGACAAAACGTATCTGAAAGGTTGGCCAAAGAGATGTCATTCTAGAAATGAAGCGAGGGCCATACAGTCATTCAAACCTCTGAAGAATTTAAGCAGATAAAATACTTCAAGTGAAGACAAGATGACAAAGGATGTGATAATGAGACGTGATGAAAAGYGTGTATGAGGATAGCTGATTGAGAGTTGGCAAGATATAATCAGCAGGAGAAGAAAATGTATAGTGAGAAGAGACATTAAAAAAGCAAAAAGGCTTTGCAAAACAGAAAAAAAACTTTGATGTATACTTCATAAGCTTAGGTTGTGGATACAGAGCCTGATTTATTGCCACGGAAGTATAAATCTAACTCTAGATGTTAAAGGGAAAGACCCAACATGCTACGTAAGACTACTGCCATACTATTAGATACACATGGAAGAATGGGATTATTTCCTGATCATTCACAAATAAAGATATACTTTTAATTAGAGAAGGCCCTGGTCCTCTGACCCAAAATCCAGTAATATAAGTGGAAAGAAAAGACTCCTCATGACAGCAACAGCCATCGCATCAAATGCCAAAGGCAATATCTACATTCACATTTTTGAAATTACAAAGCCCATTGCTGGCACATGTGGAAGTTTTCCTACTCTAATTGTCTGATGCTCTCACAATTAGATGGAGCTGCARGCATTCAGGTTGCCTCTCAGTCCAACCACTCCCACAAAAGGAAAGTGTGAATGTTTGGGAATATGCCCCYCACTACCTCACCTTCCAGGAGTGCTAAGAGTATTTCCCAATCTGATCTGAGATTTCTATGACCTTCAAGTTACTCTGCTGAGCCCATAAAAGTTAATCTTCACTCTCTAATCTTCAAAAAAGACAAAAGTGACAGTAATTTTCACACCACATGAACATAGCTTAAAAGCATTTTATGATGTAGCAGGATGAATCTGCTAAAGAAATGCAAACGGCTGGGTGTTTTTTATTTACTCAGAAATACTGAGACAAACCTGTTGTCCTCTCAATTTTAGGGAATACAAAGACTCTTCAAAATAGTTACATGAAATGTTTTCGGTTTTTCCCCTTCCAAGTTTTTTTCCACTACATGACCAGACAGGATCTCCAACAGGTCAAGACATTCCAACAGCCTTTCAAGGAAGGTGCATTAGCAACCATCCTGCAATTTTTTCCACTCTGGGTAGTTCAGTCAGTTTATGACAAAACTGCTGTCACAGAATAAGAAATGTGTATATATTTTTTAACTTAAAACAGTAACTTCTGGATGCTTTTTTGCCTCCACTGGCAGTATGTTTCATAATTTAACTGATAAATCAAGCAGAGAACAAAAAAAAAAYCCGTCTGGAATCTGACAAATACATGAGATAAACTAAGAGACAGGTGAGGACCACTTACAACAAAGTGGACCTTTGCGGTTTTTCACTTACTGATCCAACAGGAGCCCCAGCACCAAGTTTCAGAGCCAAGCAAAAATACTCCTTAACAGCAGTTAATTACCAAACCTGGTCTGGCACCTCTCACCAGAATGCATTGAACCATTTCTCCACAAGACAACAATCACACTCTCTGTATTAGCTGCCACACTGAGAAATTCAGTGATGCACTCCCAAGAGAAAAATAGCTCTTTTCTTTTTTCCCTTTTCAAGACAAGTAGATAAGAGACACAGCTGAGCAGCCACAGTAATTCTACGAACATACAGTATAACACATTTTGATCAGTTGAAGAGTAACGAGTACTTCCCAACCCCAGAGCACAATATACTTTAGATATGGAAGGCTTTACTTTTTCAAATAGGGACCTATTTAAACATAATTGAAAACTTACTGTGGAAAAAAATGTCATTATAGGCGTGATGATCACCATCTTGGCTACCTCCAACAACTGAAGTCATGACTAGAGAAGTCAAACTTCTACCACATCAGCTATGCCTCATAGATAACCGCTGTTTCAAAAAGTACACCTTTCAGCCGAAAACCTCAGTTAATGATGGCATTAAAAAAAACCCACACTTGTCTCCCCTACATGTATGTTCTTCCACAGGAAATGGTCTTGACTTATTTCCAAATAGTACTGGATAGTTGAGAAAGTCCAATTTTAGTGTTTATCTGCCATAGCAGCATGGTTACACGTCCATGCGTGCAACTTATTTCCAAAGAACAAGGTTTTCATGTTGCTTTACTTGCGGTATATCTGTAAAGCTATGAACAGACAGAAAGTCTGCCACACAATTCAAGAAAAAAAAATATCTTGCCTGTTTTTTCATGTCAAGTTTCCTATGAATAAAATTAAAGATCCACTGAGTTAGTGGAAAAATGTTAATATTTAACAGGGTAAGTATATTTTGGTAGTCCTCTTCATTTATGTATACTTTATGCAGTTTGACCTTAGAAACATGGCCTATTTTGGAAAAGGTGGAATAAAAAGTACAAAGTGTTTTAGGTTTGTAGATGACACGCAACAGTTACTTGAAACAACTTGGAGATCTCCAGAAAGGTAAGTTTTAGCCAGTGGACGTGGAATGACAGTTTTATATTCAGAGAAAGAAGAACAAATGAAAAAAGAAATTTTAGCTACTAAACACACCCCTACTAYGAAACTGAAATTCTAAATTTGCAGTACTTTCGAAAGCAAGCTCTTGGTGCATACTTTTCCACATTTACTGTGAGCCTCCCAGCTGTTGCCCAGCACAATCTTTTCATTCTACATTTAAATATGAACCTCATCTCTTCATGAGCTACAGTCTACTCAACTATAACAGAGTTAAAGGGCAGGAATCAGTAAGATCAGTACAACAAAACAGCTCTTTGCACTGAAGGCTTCAGGAGCAGTTAAGAGACCTTGCACTATACCAAGCTTCATTACATAGTAAGAAACACTTCCATTACCTTGGATATTACAGTATGATGTTGCTTATGGTAAATGCTAAACAACAGCTGCTATAACCTAGTCTTTCTACTTGCTTTAAAAATGCTTCAGGCAAATCAGAAGACACTAAAATGTAACTCAAACCAGACTTCATCGTAAGAGGAGGTAGAAGCTGAGAGGCTGCACCTATCTTGGTAATCTCTTTTGGACTCTATTTTAAGCATAAATTCTTCCATGATAGAAAACAACCTACAGAAAGATGCACTGTTTTTTGGTACCTTGTGCAGTATTGTGTGAACATGACATGGGAACAATGCTGTGAAATGTGCTCAGGGAAAAAAGCAGCAACAGTGCATGCTGAAGGCAGGTTTTCTCCTGTAAAATATTAAGAAAATGATGTGCACATGAAACTCCCTCTGCTCCAGACTTCTTATATCTGCCTTAGTATCTATAAGTCTCCATGAACTTCCAGGAGGATATTTGAAAACCTGGATTGAGTCTGCAAAAGACTTAATTTACAGTCAGTGGGAAAAGATGGGCTCCACCAGCACTTCAAAGTAGGAGCCTCATTTGATTCCTAAAAACTGCTTTTTGGAGGAGCATGTCTTATCTCCAGAGGGCAGCGGCCATGTCCCACACCATGGGGCTCACCAGGTCCATGGCATGGCCAGTGGCATCAGCCTTTCGCTGTAGAAAAGAACTCTGCTGCTGCTGCTGCCAAGAGACATCTCTCCCCTCTCCTTCTCCCACCCACCCCAGCAGATATCTGGGCTTTTTTGCCAGATCAGTCTTCTGCCAAACCATGCCCTGGTCTTACTGGCTGACCCCACGGACCCTCCCTCCTCTGGGAGGGGTTAGGGGTTGTTCTGGGTTATGTCAGAGTAAGATGGCACAGTAACTGCAGCTAAATATTTGTGACCATCTCCCTTCAGCATCATAGGCATTGATTTCCAGCAACATACAGAGCCAAGACACGTTTAATATATTATATTATGATGTCACATGCATATGCCATATTTCATAATAAAAACAGACTTGAATTCCAAAAGACAAAAGAATGAAGTTGTCATCTTTATACTCACAAAAATATCATTAAATATGAAAGTCACATGCAAAATGGAAGAGATGCTGATTTTCTTTATCAATTGGAAGTGGTGCTAATTGCTTTCAGAGTTGAGAAGAATCTGAGTTTCATGCAGCAAAATATACTCTCCATAATCTACCACTCACTTAAGTTACAGTCATATGCCCTCCAGTAGATAGGAAAGCTGAATTGCACCGTACTGCCACCGGGAGGCACAGTCAGTTTTTACAGTTTGGATTTTCTTCATTCCTTTATTTCAGAAATAGCCTGTCTTAAGAATTTGACTAAAAGATATATTCAGTTTTGTTCCAGTAGCAGAAGACATGAAAATGTTATTCAATCATTTAAAAATATTCCTAGATTCTATCCACATAAAATTATGAAAGCAATCCATTGCCAGAGTAGATTTTAGCTATTTCAAGTAGAAGTGTGACTTCAGTTCAATATGAAGGGGCTACCCACAAAATTCTTTTTAAGATTTTTTTTTTTTTTTTAGGACCTATAGGTCCTTTTTTCCTATAGGACCATGTCCTATAGGTGGCTAAAATCAAATACAGTATTAACTACTTCCAGTAGCATAGAAAGAAATTTTCTTAGTAAAAAATACAATTATATTCTACTAATTGGAGAGTGGAAGATGAATGATTATTTCATTAAAAGAAAGTGTGGGGTTTTTAATTGCAATTTTAATGCTGTAGGCTATAAATAGATCTGAATTCAGTGGCAGAAGTGTTGCTTGCTGCTATAAATTATTTTGACTTCAATCATGTTTTAGCCACTTGGAAACCAAATTATTGCTTGATAAAGTGACTTGGTGCTTCTTTTAGCAAGTTGCAGCCCCTTTAATATTAATCTTTCAATGCAAGTCCTTTCTACAGTGTGATACAGAGGAAGAAAAAAATTTTTTAAATGTTTGAATATAAAAGAAWAACAAAAAATCAGAGCACCCTCAGCAATCTCTCATTTTGAGAGAACTGTTCTTTAGAAAAGGRAGCTACGACATTAAACACATGCAGGCAATTTTTAATTGCATTGTCTTTGTGGTAGATCAGAAAGCCAGCACCAAACAAGCTCCGCTGGGTGCGCAGAGGCCAGTATCTGCAGCGAAGGGGACAGGTGTAGCTGTCTGCTTGCAAGCCACCAGACACTGGAGTTCAGTCTAAAGTAAAATTACCACTAAGTGGTACTGATGTAACACCTGTAACTGCTTTTTAGCCCCTTAACCAGCTGAAGGTGA
Source organism: Oceanodroma leucorhoa (assembly GCA_030449065.1). Classification (NCBI taxonomy): domain Eukaryota; kingdom Metazoa; phylum Chordata; class Aves; order Procellariiformes; genus Oceanodroma; species Oceanodroma leucorhoa. The sequence continues at coordinate 6,896,187 of JASVER010000037.1, read as the reverse complement.
GGCCCTTACAGCTGGACATGTCTGATACTTGATACAGTTACTGTTTCATAAATAGTAGTGCAGAAACCCAATCCAGCAGTTTCTTGGGGGTAATTTGGAGGGAGCAAGTGCCAGTGACTATTTCCTGATCCTGTGCCTTTTCTGGCCAGAGCCCTCACCCTAGGCTCAGACAGCCCAGYCATGACTCAGGCACAGCTAAATGCCTCATTTCAGGATATCCCAGCCACRGCCAGAAGTCAGGCTGGTCTTTGCCAGGTGCTTTTCAATTGCTCTGGGGGCACACATGGGGGGTGAAGGTTTTAAGGCCCAAGACTGACCTTTGTCTGAAACAGAGGCCATGCACCATGGAGATGATAGCAGGAGGCGAGTGCCAGGCATGGATTTGTTGCAGCCATGGGGTTTGAACGCACCCAGTGGGGTCAGACGTCGACCTCCAAAATGCAAGTACAGACCAGAGAACAGATTTGCCCAGGGTCTGGGTCTGCTTCTCRTTCCTGCTCTGCCTTGAGGCAGGAGGATGATGACAAAAGTAAGGAAAGGCCCTTTATGGAGGATGTCTGAAGCACACATGGAGCAGCTGCTGGGGTACACAAGTGCACAGGGGACCCTGCCAGGAGCTGCACACAGCCTTCAGATACATGTCACACCTGTGGCTCTCTGGAGGCTTCCAGAAACCTTGCAATAAAGATGCAATAATGCAGTGTCCCAGACTTAAGTGATTTAATTCAGGAGGGTAAAATGCAGCTGTTATATTTTATCACTTTATCAAATACCATTAAGATTTAAAAAACAGAAATATGAAACATAGCTTTTATTCAGAAACCTAAGCGTCAGTGCACAATCTCCTTCYTACCTACTCAGCTACTAACTGAAAAAGTAACACTCTGTGTTTAGACATAACAGCTTCAAAAATGCTTTGATAAATGCCATTAAGAAAATAGCTGGTTTAGGAGCGATATAATCTAAATATGATTCAATCTAAGTGTGGTACTGTTGCTGAATTGCTAAGAACTTGATGGCTGAAGTACCATGTTTATAATATTTCAGGATAAAGTATTACAAATGATCTTGTAAGTACAATAACCAATTGATATAAAACTGAAAAGATGATGAAAAAATGTTAATGTAATAGGTTATCAGTTGGGGGTCTCCCTGTGTAGCATAGAGTAAGTCATCTAGACTTGTATTTTCAAATATTTATCTAACTAAATATGAAGAGAGACAGATTGGCAGCCATCCGCGTTTTTTGACAACATCCGGATGAGTTAGGTACTTAACTTCCATCACAGTCAGCAGGAGTTAGATGCTTAATGYATTTGGATGCTTAAGAAAATCACATTAGGCACTTTACACATTGAGGTGCCTAAATATCTTTCAGTTTATGGCCTTTGGTTTTCAAGTGCCTCAGTCCTGCACTTCTCAAATGAGAATAACTGCATTTGCCTAATTCATAGGGGAATTGGAAAAAGCAATAAAGACTGTGAGGTGTTTGGATACTGCAGTAATGGTATATAAATGCCATGGAGGAAGGATAGACTGGGGGCAAAAAAGCAACTGGATGTTAGGGTGCTATCAATAATACAATACAACACCATGATTGTGCAAGTACCAGCGAGGGAGAGAGTCCAGGAGGTAAACACAGAAGTATTTAGCAACTTATTCAGAACAGAATGCTGTCTACTTGCTCATATGAAAGCAGCAAGTGAAAAATCCACCCTGAAAAGGTAGGATACTGCACCTAGGAGGTCACCTCCTGTCCCTTTTCATGAAAACACAGATACTTCAGCACCCTTCACACTGCGACATTGTGAATCCCTCCTCATCTTTTCTATGGATTCAAACTTCTTGTCYTTTGCTTTAGCATCTGTATAATTCTTTTCCAACCTAACAACAAGCTCTCTGTCCCACTAATAGTAATAACCATCAGGACCACCCCTTCTTCTTGGACTACCTAAAAGACAATAGACAAAACTATAACAGAGACTTGAATCTGAGCATCAGGAAAATCATCCTGACTAAAGATGAAGTTTAGTCCCAAGGRAAGCAGATACAACTCCAATGAAATTTTCACCTAAGTGCTTAATATAGTCCACTTACTGGTATCTTGTTAAAAAAAAATCTACTAAGAAAAAAAAAAAMCAAACATCCCTCGTCAAGTTAAGTCTAGGACCCGGGGGGAAAAGGAGGAAACTAGTAATAAACATATAGTAGCAAAATTCCTGTCTAGTCAAGAGAAGGACTAGAGGAGTTAAGAGGCCTTTTCCATTTCTAGATTCTGTAATTGTCATGATAAATATGCCTAAAGCTTTAGCTTCCCACAGTAGATCAGGCAAAGTATCTGAGAGATCAAAGTAACTTACACACTTAATTGTCCAATACTGTCTTAAGCGTAAAATCAATCCAATCAGTAATTCACCAAAAAAATCAATTCTGCATACTCTACAGAAAGCAGATATCCATTATTCAATAATTGTTACACAGCTGCTATAAATGTACAATAAAGAAAAATGACCTTGAAAGCCATCAGATACATTCCCACACTTACCAAAGCACATCTGCTGCACAGTACTGAAGCCTTCCCTTCATAAGATTATTTTTTTTTTTAAGTGGAAATTCCATAAAGCCTATAATACTATTTTAGGGTGCTCCCTAAGTAGTGCTTATCATGGTGGCCAACATGGGTCACGCCTGCTGATCCTAGAGCAATTCAGCAAAGTATATCCTGCTTGCTAGCTCAGGTGACTACAGAGCCAGAAGTATGCTGAAACCCAAACCGAGAGCCATCAAGTATGCTACAACCCCAACCAGACCTTCCCCACCACACCCAGGACCACACTGGTAGTGCACTTATCAAAAAAACAGGTCCACACCTCAGCATGAATATGAACCTGCTATGGAGGTTACTTTTGAACCTCCCTGCCTTTTTCTTCATTGCTCTCCCATTTCTCTTTCCACCCCTTTGGGGTTTAYGTCTGCTCACTGGTGGCCATGCCTGCAGTGGTCAAAACAGTGCAGTGCGAAAAGATAAAACACCTCACAGGGGTCCAAATACCTCCCAGAAGCAAACCCTTCCTTTCTCCACTGCCATTCATGACAAGATTTTCAAGATAAATCAGTGCTTTATTRTCCATCTACCATGTCTAAGTGGTCATGTGGATCCTGGACTGCTGAAGGAGTCAAACTCAAGCAAGAACAGGAGCCCCCATCATCTAGACACTATTCATCCCCGTATCTATTTTGGTACAAAATACTGTATTTATGTGTTCATTGACTTCCTTTAAGTAAATAATGAAGACAGAGCTTTGGCTTTAATCCCCTCTTGCCAGCCAGAACATCTGAGATGAAGCRGGATAGTCACAGGTCACTGTTGGTGAGGAAGTACACCCACAGCACACAGTTTTACACCTGAGTAATTTCAAAATTTCCGCTGGATATCTGAAATTATTACAGTAACAACCATATGTGTTTTTAAAGACCTTGATAGAAACTTAAGAAACCTGACTTCTGCTCCTGAAGGAAATTCTSCTCTGTGATAAATCAACATGAGGGTGCTTTAGCAAAATACATAACATTTTTCTTCATGGTGTTTACTCTTTACTAGCTTGAACATGCTTTCTCCCCATTTGGTTTCTTTTGGTCTTACATTTTCCTCCAGAAATAGACAAATATTTGTGTTCATCTTTCCTCTCTGCTCCTGCTAGCAACACTGTATCAAGGACAGGAAAGCACATTACAAATAAATGCTATTACTACTAGAACAGTGTGAAAAATGGAGTTTCAGTTCAATGACCAAAAAAAAATGAAAAATTAATTTCAGGTCATCCCAAACTGAACAAGGCCTCCTGGGCCGGCAGGTTTATTCCTCTAGAGCTTCTTGGTTTTGCATTTTCAGCAAATTTTATAAGTACACTCATAATATTTATGTCAAGGCCATTAATGAATATATTAAGTCTGAAGCATAACCACTGCAATTTGTTCCTGACACATTCGTTATCATAGAATGGTTTGGGTTGGAAGGGACCTTTCAAAGGTCATCTAGTCCAACCCCCCTTCCATGGGCAGGGCCATCTTCAACTAGATCAGGTTGCTCAGCGCCCCGTCCAACCTGGCCTTGAACACTTCAGTGATGGGGCATCCACAGCTTCTCTGGGCAGCCTGTTCTGGTGYCTCACCACCCTCATTGAAATAAATTTCTTCCTTGTACCCAATTTAAATCTACATTCTTTCAGTTTAAAACCATTACCCCTTGTCCTATCCTGACGATAAGTCTCTACCTTATCGGCTGGATTGGTCCACCAAACCAGCTCACCATACAGCCAAAGGAGCATTACCGGTGGTGGTGGAGGAGGAGGATGGGGGCTTCTGAATACGTGCCATAAGGGTAACACTACACATATCACTGCAACTTCAATTACGTACCTATTTTGTTAGTTTTCCCACTGAACACGAGCTGGGCTTGCATTTGCCTTTTCCCCTGAGCAAGGTCAGGGCAGGGGATCAGCTGTCCCCTGACAGGCAGTGGACCCACGCTCTCCTCTTCGCCCTTTTCCCGCCTTAAAGCTGAGGGGGGGGACGGCGTTTCCCGAGTCACGGACCGTTTTCTATCTCCTCTCGTGGTTTGCCAAGAGTGGTACAAGGCACCCACCGTGGTACAAGGCACCCACCTCGGTCCCGAGGACCTCCCCAAGCCCCGCCGTTCGGTACCGCTTCCCCCGCTGTGCCCGTGCTGGCGGCGGGGCGAGGGCTGTGAGGAGCGGGCGGGGCCGCCCCCTGCCGGACACAGCCGGTTCTGCAACGGCCCCACCGCASGGCACGGCACGGCCCGGGCCCCCCCCCGGCGGCACCGCCTCAGGGAAAAGGTGTTTAAGAACGGACAAAACACKGCCCGGCACTGAGGCAAAAAAGTGTGAAAACCAGCCCTGCGGCAGGGAGGTGAGGCGGGGGGAGCAGCTCCAGGCGCTGGGGTGGGTATTTCCCTGCAGCCCGTGGAGGGACCGCGGGGGAGGTTTCCCGAAGCGCCGGGGCCTGCGGGGAGCCCACGCGGGCGAGTTGAGCCGTCCGTACACCCACCGGCTACAGTGACTCCTCAGCGCTGCCCCTCTGCTTATGCACGTGAAGTGTTTGGGGACCAGAACATTAAAGTGAAGCTTCAAAGCTTTCCTCAAGCTCTTACAGGAACCCTCTGATCTTGAGAGGGAAAACACATAYATTCAGCTAATATGTAAATCAGTTGCCGATCAAGATTAAGCATATGAATGCTGATTTTTCTTTCCTTGCTTCTTCTCCCTTTCTTTCCCCTCCCTATCTCACAGGTAAATACACGGAGATCGGTTCTTTGTGTCATTCACCCCATCAGGTTTACATACTTACATACATAAACACRTAACACCTCATAAATTAGGTAAGCCACACAACTAATAGTTGTCATAAGAAAAACAATTAAAAACACAGCATATATTAACTCTTTCATGATCACAAAACCTGCTTCATAAGCTTAAAAGATGACAACTGTAAGAATAAAAAGGCTTGATGGTACCTACTGTACATGAAAAGCCTCTATCCCACAGCAAAATTAGCTCCCAGATGATACCTGGCATTCTTACTATTAACCCCCAGGGGAAGGACCTTTCAATTTGTAGTATTGAATTTCCTTTCATTTCTATTACTATAATCAAGGTCATACAATTCTTCCTGTAGGGCATCTCAAGCCTTATTGACAATCCCTCTTAGCTTTGCATCTTCAGCAAATCATATAAGCATACTCATATCTGTGCCAAGGTCATTAATAAAAGTATTAAACATGATTGATCCCAAAACCAATCTATGGGAAGCTCCATCAAAAAACTGCTATTGCCAGTTGCTGTGTCCCCATAACCAGCTGCCCTAGCCCCACCACAAGCTAATGGTTCCTGAGGTCTCCTGCACTCATCAGCATTTGGGTTTTTCAGCCACATTTGTTTCCAATGGCTTAGCTCATTGATCTGGTTTACTATGCATCTATAAGGTTATCAGTGCTGGCTACAAYATTAATTACACTGTGACTCTGGTTAGGTCTGCCAGCAATTGTGAACTCAGTCCACATAGGAATTAAACTTATTTTCCATGAACAAATCAAAACAAAAAACAGTCTTCTCTGAATATACTGAATTCCATTCTTTAAACTTTCTTAATCTTTATTAAACCTTTTCTCCAACTTCTCTGACATTTGTTAGATTCAACTTAAAGTAAGGAATACTTTATGAATTDAAAAAAAAAAAAATCTATTCAACCATTTTTTAACATACTTTCACTGAGCTCATTCTTTACAATCAACTCARTTCTGAATAAGATAAACACATATATGGTATACCAGCATAGATCTTCCTACAGAACTACACTGAAATTGTTTCAGACCATAGYTATTACTACAGTGCTACAGGGAAGCTTTGTCCTTTCTTGGCTCCTGGCAAGGATCACTCATAAAAAACATATTATTTTTAGCTTCAGACAAAGAGCAGCAGATAAATTTACTAGTGTCTGGATTTGCAGAGAGTCAGATCACAAGCTATACAGGAGCCCAAACAGCAAACACCTGTGCCTGCCAAATGGGAGTCTCCTTCCCTGCTTTCCTCATCAGTGGGGATGTTTTCCTGTCCTTTAGGTTAAAGGCGAAAATAACATTCTAAAGGTGGATTGTGTACATGCATTGAAACYTGTAGATAGAGCATATTTAACCAAACTAGTAAAACAGAAGTCTAAGCCTTTGACAGATASGCCATCTTGATTTGGCTTTAGAGCTCTGAACTAAGGAAAAATATTTGATGTTTAAAAGATATTCCAGACCAGAAAAAAAATATTAAAAAATCCTAATTCAAAGACTACCTCTCATTTTCAAAGTGGACATAAACTCACAGGTATCTACATCACTTAGGCACCACAAACATATAAACATCTTCCTATGTTAAGATTCATTACATTTCATTCAGAATTAACCCATAGTTCAGAGTAAAACTAACATTATATTATAGGTTAAAGCACACATTCTGATGAGAAAGAATACTGAAATGGAAATTTTTACCTTCAAAACTAAAGCAAAAGTTAGAGTTTTCAGTAGAAAACTCTATCTCCTCAGCAGCCGGACAATCTTACTTGGTTTTACAAGCATTTTTTTCTGAGCTGACAGCATCAAGTTCATAGTTGCCCTTATTATCTTCCTTATCATAGACCTGTATAAGATATCATGGATAACTGGATTTTTCCCATTGCATCTTAAATACATCAATATTAGAGACAGAAGTTTGRCTTAGCTACCAGAAACTATCTTCCCCTATCACATCATTTTTAAACAACACCCAGCTTCCACAAGCTGCATTCTCAGAATTCTAATCACATATACGCTAAAAATTATTTGCATAGTTGCATTTAAATTAGTTACTTTTATCCCTTTTCTAGTACAGTATCAAAAGACAAGGCATATCAACCAAACAAGCCTTGAGTATCGTAATTACAATCTCCTTCCTSCCTGCTCTGCACTAGAGTAGCACTTACCTCAAGCAGGTCCACACTAAAAAATTTCAGCCAAGGAGCTAGAAAAGAAAACCTTACAAGAAACACTGGATTGCCTAGGCTACATTTTGTAGATTATTTCACTTAAACACAAATGCAAAATAAACATAGAATAACTTTGGGAAAATGGAGCCTGGAAGTCAAAAAAATCTGAATCTGGTCCTACATGCAGTGCTATGAATCAAGTACTTTCACTCATACCAGCTAAGCTACAGCAAAGAATAATATAATATGAAAACCAAATTGCATCCTATGAACTTTTGTTCTGTACTTYAGAAGATCATGAGTGCTCACTCAAAAGCAGGTCAAACCCAGGCAGCAGCAAGTATCAGGAGATTTCTAAGGAAGTTTCTGGTACAGGGACAGTGACGATGGAACCTGTTTTTTTGCATCAAATTGTCTACTTATTACCAGCCAGAGAGCTGTAAGCAGTAGAGACTCTATTAGCAAATCTGCCTACCAGGAGAAAGTCTGCCCTCAGTGAACAGGTCTGGAGAGGAATGACAAAAGGCAGCATATCATTAGAAGAAGGTTATATTGCATGGCTTGCAAGGTGATCCTCATTACCTAATTAAACAGATAATGTGAAACAAGGCAGCAAGCAATTTTCTGATGGGCACTCCCTGATTAGGTACAGAAGGAGGAGATACTGACTAGTAAAGCATGGTGCTAACACCTGAATACTGCAAATTATATGTAGTCAGAAGTTAACTATTATTTTTATTTATATCCAAACACGGTGGAAGATAAAAATTTGTTGACATGAAGGAAATACATATGTATTCTTCGAGGATCAAAAGTGCTCTTTCAGTCACTTCTTAGCCTGCCATTTGACAAATTAATGTATTTTTCAAAACATAATCAAGTCTCCTAAACCTTAAGTCACACTTTTTCTGCCAATAATCATGCACAAAAGGTTTAACTAAAAACTTAACAATGAGACAAATCTTATAGCCACACCAATGAATTTTCAGCCACTGGTATTATTTTCAGCGTTTGGACATKCATGGATTTGAACTATAATTCGTGGCCATCAGATTCTTTTTAACTGCTTAAATCAAAGCCTGTGATCTGCACTGAAAATTAACCTGAGTAAAGTGAACAAATTTAGCATGTTTGTTTTGGCAGCCTTAGGTTAATTGTTTTGACCTTAATCTGTCATATTTCTTCACAGTATAGCATAAAAGGGCAATGTTATTTTTTCACCTTTTAAAGCATTCTAGTGCAAGTTTATCAGGGCATCCTTCTAAATTTCCAGGTAGAAATTACTTAGGAGCTTAAAGAGTAATTCATTGAAAATAAATATTCAATTACACAGTACAGAGAAAAAGATTTTAAATYTATATTTACACTAAGTTTTTCAATGAAATTCCAGAACTATTATTTCTTAAGAAAACATTGCATGAAGGTAATAGTTACAATGTCGTACAATGCATTAAAACATTTTTAGCAGCTCTAAATCTGTTTGCACAATTTCCATAATTTTGTCAACAGAAAAAAAMCACATTTTTATTAGATGAAAGTACTTTTTTTTCAATCTGCATGAAAGCAAATAGCAAACATATTCCCTTGTTGGCACAGTTACCAGGCTACTAAGTTGCCCTTACAAATTTATTCTACAAAAATAAAATAGTTATTCTTTCCCCCTTGAACTGCTTCTTTGATGTGTGTTCAAAGGTGGGTGAGCAAGTGGTTAAGACTATTAAATTGTCTTCCCTGCTCCTTTTTTTTCCAGGGGATTGAGCTACAGATGCATCTATAAAACAGCAAAAGCTGTCCTGCATGGAAAGGAAGAAACGCTCCAGCTATCAGAGCAAAACCTTATTTTTCCAAGCGTTATTTCCCAAACTAACACAAGTAAATCATCTAACTAACACAGAATCAAGAGGCACACCCAAATACGTGAAAAATAATTGGGCAGCAAAAGCAAAGGAGCATAGCTGCCATTAAAGATTTACAGACTTTCATACACGGGCAAAAATTGCCTGCAGAGAAGCCCACTTAAGCAACCTCCGGCCTGCTGAGACTCAAGCAGAGCCTGTTGCTCTTCTCAAAAAATATTGAGCATATTAATTTCATCGTTGGTGCCTCCCTGAAGCTGTTGGCCAGAGAGGAGCTGCTGCAGGGCCAGAGAGATACCATGTGTGTCACACAGGGCTCCACAGCTGCCAATAAGGAGACCTGACTCAACATACCTGACATATGGCAATCAAACTTTCCTTTTTGGAGGAAATGTTGGAATTTTTAATAAAAAATAAATTCCCATGTGATTTTTGTTAATTTTTGGAAAATTTTAACACAGCACCCCCACTGTAAGGCAGGAGCTCTGTAGTCTGAAATCTGGAGGCTGCATGAAGGYGTTTCCCCCAGAGACACTCACCCACTCTGACGGGCTGCCCACGGACCAGGTAGCCTGGCAGGAGACTGGAAGGTCAGAATTCCTCCTGGCATTTTTCCGGGAGTGAAGTATGCTTTCCAGAAAATTCCTGCCTATCTGTACAATTCATGGGCAATAAGTCACAATTCACAGCTGGAGATGTCCAATGCAGAGGAGTGCAGACCTGTCGGGGTACTCACAGAGGAGGCTTATCTGCAGCTCCCAGGAAGGTGGGTGACCTGCMTGAGCCTTCTCCTCCGCACCCCTTCTTCTGCCCAGCACAGGCTTTGCTCTCATCTGCCAGGCTAATCTCCRTGTTACACTCTTCTTTGCCCCATTCATATATAGTGAAGAAACATAATAATTACCGCAAGTTATAATAAACTCTTCTCTTGCTTTTTAAAAGGATATGCTTTTCTACCTAATAGAGAATAACATTTTATGTCATGGTAAAATAGGTCAAGGAGTTATCATAAGGAAGTACGGAAAGTGAATCCCATGGTATTTCATTTYTTCAACTCCCTCTCTCATTTGAAGCCCAGCTTTTCATGATGTCTCCTGACTTCACTCAAGTCTCTTTCTATCCATTAAATACCTACTTTACTTTTACTGGTATCTCACTAAATCAAAATCTCCACAGCATTTGCAAGCTGGAAATGGTCRTTTACCAACTTAAGTCTACTGGATGTTCTAAGTATTAATAAATCAGATAATTTATACTAAAACACCCATGTATCACTTTTAAATTAATCTTAGCCTGATCACAGAGTCTGYCTCAACCTGAGAATGGCAAGACAACATACTGGCGTGCCAGACTTTCGGTATCAAACATTAGCCATGAGCCCCRCATGGATGTAACTGGCTTAAAAGAGCCACCATGAAAAACTGGCCAAAATTAGCATTTGCAATTTCTGCAATGAGAATGAAATGTTATATATTAGAAGAGGGAGAAAGTGAATTAACAGCTCTGCCTTTTTACATATGTTGGCTTTAAATCAAATCAAAACCCAGAAAGGCCTATTCTAAAGTAATTTTGCTAGAACAGGTGAATTCATGAGAATTTTTTCTTGGAAAYTGGAATCCTTTCAGCCCAGAGATAATTCCCTGATTTTTACTTGACTCATTAACCTATTCCTCAAACAAAATTCAGACAGAGATCCCAAGAATACAYCTACCCTTATATCTTTCACTGGATGACTTACCATTTCATTCAGTACCAATAACTGCAYTTCTTAAAGTAAATTCAATTTGCATTTCCTAATGTGCACTGCRAAATGCAATGGAAGATTTGGTACCGTAGTAACTAGTATCACTAAAGGTGTTTTAAAATATTGGAAAACAGGACTGGTGGTTCTGTAAGTAATGACTGCCACTGTTATTTCGCTCTCATTTCCCTTAACAAAATGACCTTCATGGTTTGGTGGACTTGGCAGTGTTAGGCTTACRGTTGGACTCGATGAGCTTAAAGGTCTTTTCCAACCTAAACGATTCTAAGATTCTATGATTCCTGAGTAGGTACAAATTGGGTTTATGGAGATCTAACCAATGACACCCTCGCCCTATTTTGCCAGTAAGTTTTGAGGGCAAGATGGTGGGKTTTTTTGGTATAACTTAATTTTAGTTTTTTCAGCTTCCAAATATACCACCGTAAAGTTGAAGCTAGCCAGATAAAAAAAAGAGGCATCTACCTGCCCTGACAAGACACACAGATAAGACTAGCAAGTGTCTCAGGTAAGACATATGGTAGTGTCCAGTGCTTTTTTGATCAATCATATATTGAATAGACGCAAATGATTCAAATGAATTTCAGATTAACTTTATAGAGAAAAAAGGACACGTAGTACAAAATACAAATGTCTTGAACAGAGGTTAATCCTGCAGCTTCACAGTAACAACACATGATGACAGCAGCAGCCACATCATGAGATATTATGTTGGCACCCCTTGTCAGAAACTTAACACATTGATTACGGATAAATACACAGCAACCTGTCAGAGAGTAATTTTGAAGCCTATCAGAAGAACTCTGGTCCCTCTTTAGCCCCAAAATAAAGTGACTGTATTTATAGGTGTTCATAATATGCTTTAATCAGACCACTTTTATAGGTAATTAGGTAGTTCCCTGAGCAGCAAAACTGATGAAAGGGGCTTTCAGAGTTTTTTGAGCATGGCCATATTGCTGGATCCCAGGAAATGGAGGCCAAGCCTCATGYTCTCTTCCATGGCATCATAGCCAAAAAAATTTCTTCCTTGGGGACTGTGTGTTGTTTAACGAGGACTGAGCTCAGTCTGGCATTTTTCTTTCTCTGGGGGCATTTTCTGTCCACTGGATTTAAACRTGCTGACAGAATGACCACCTCCCAAGCTATGGGAAATAAAAAGCTTTGTTTCTCAGGAAAGCCATAAAAACCAAAGATTTTCCATATTTAAAAATTTGTGAATGTCACAGGTGGAATTCAAGGCAAAACATGAAATTCAGTGAGTCTAATTTTCATCTGGTTAAACCAGGGAACTCTTCGCTGAGCTCAGGGGCCCCGATTTACACCAAGAAGAGTAGATGCAGTACCATTCTTTTAGCTTTTTTCTACTGCTTGCTGAATGCTATTTCTATTTCAGGATGAGTTAAAATTTAATCACCCTCATGTAGGGAAGATGATAGTGATACACAAAGACCTTTATGATTTTTGATACCAATCTAGGTGTGACTAAATTCTATGTACAAAAAAAAAAAAAAAGAGTGCAACCAATGAGTAATTCCCAAAACATTGGAATGTTTTGTTTATCTAGTTTTTAAATTATGAAGTTCCATTAGAGTATGTAAGGACAATGGTAGTTCATTAACTTGTTAGACAAATGCACAATTGTTGGGCTACTTACCATAACTTTTAAGTGTTATGCATATTTAAAATTTTTGCACCCAGTTTAATGTTAAATTTTGTAAACATGAGGTGTGGTACATCYGGAAAACATAGTCCTAGCAAGAGCAAATGGCATTTTATTTCAGTTTATTACCYACTTGTATAGCTTTCCTTCCAAATGAAAATTTGTTTACCTAAAAGGGGACAGAGCTTTCTCCACAATTTATCTTTTATAGTCTGCAAACCATCCTGCACGCAATAATTTCAGCTGTTTCTTTTCAGAARGGAAATACAGATTTTATTCAGTAAAGTGCAATAAATGTCACAGGTTTGTCTTCCGGATATTTCCATTACAGAAGAGAAAAGCTCATTTCACCTATGAGTAGAGGTTACTGGAAAACCTGGGGAAATGAAATCCTTGTAAGGTCATCTCTAAAAAATTACAGTGCACTGTTGATTTAGCGATGTAAGAGGCTTGCAGAGGGTTCTTYGGCAGTAGGAGGAGAGTTTATTTTTTTAGCCCAACAGCATTTCTAGGAAATCCATATTCTGTTCTTGCTTCGTGGTAAGGCTTTATGTTTCTGCATGTTGTAAGTTGACAAACTCAAGTGCTTCCAGATATTATCTATGTACTGAATCCCTCTCATTTTAAGAGGTCTGGGAGAGCTAAAGGAGGCAATTTTCTTCTCATCCTGAACCAGGGTGAAAAGTTTTTAAAATACAAAAAAAAAAAGTGGCAAAATAGTCAAATGTTTCTTTTCAATATTTTGTAAATGTTTTAATTTACTTCAGCTTAATTTTAGAAATATATTAATCACCAAATTGAATTATGAGAGGATAGGAATTTTGATTTTTCCACAACATTGTTTAAATAAAATATACCCACAATTTCAAAGCTTTTTTCTCATATTTAATGAGCAAGGCAACACACTGAAAAGGAACCTTTCCCATTTTGACAAATCAGTATTTTCCAAAGATGAAGTCTTGTTACAGATATTTTCTCTGATTTTCAATAGCACCAAATACTGTAGATATAATGGGAAATTCAGGCAGTTAAAAGCAGGTCAAGTTAGGTTAGCAGCTGTTCCATTATATTCCTGGAATGGCTTTKCCACTTAAAAAAGATGGCTTCAATCGCCATGCAAAACTATCCAAGTTTTACGGTATTCTCTCCTGCGACCTTGGCCATATCACCTAACATAAAACTATGCTCTGACAGAAAAGGCAAAACAGCCACAGACTCCGTTTGAACACCAGAYAGACATAAGTGTAACCAGCAGGCTCAGTCGTGCCTTCAGATCTGCGGTGCGGATTGTCAAAAACAGATCGATGTGTTTCCTCTCTCACAGAGCAAGCAAGACACCTCAAAACGATGTTACGGTTCTAAGTAGCTGAATTAGTGCTTTGGCATCCTTGGAAGCCCACATCCTTGGTGGGATTTTAAAAAGCACAACAGTACTTTAAACATATCCCACTGATTTTCAATAGAGTGTAAATCACATCTATGATTTTTGAAACTCCACACAAATAATTGTTTTGACAGCAGTCTTTCTGTGCTATGAAAAAGCCAATTTAAGAAAAAAATAATCTTAGGGTTAATGCATCACTGTAAACTAGAATTGTAGAATTTCACACTTGTTAGCAATAAATGTCTACACCCAACTTACACTCCCAGAACTTCACCCTCTTCATTTCCTTTTTATTTAAAATGACAGACAGAGAAATCTAAAAATATGGTAGGAATAAACTGTCTGATCTAYTCCTTTTATCTTTTTAAGGAAGAAAATACATGTTAGTACAAAGCAGATGAAAAGGAACGAAGAAGCCATGAAGACAGCTCGGTGACAGACACCTGAGCRCACCCTGACGCACCAAAGCAAGGTAGGGGACTCTGCACTCATGCCGATAAATGCTGCCACAGACCTTGACCACCAAAACAACAAACTGCAAGAATGACCCTTCAGGATCGCCTTTGACATAGTGTTTCATTACCTTTCAAGCCTGATTGCCAGATCCAGAGGGAACATTGCATGGCCCCAGCAGACACCTAGAGGGGAGTAAAACTGCAGGTTTGTTTTCACATTTTTCAGAGAATTGTTTTAAGGTACTCAGTCAGGAGGCCGAACTAAAAATGGCACGAGGGAATGAGGGCTTGCCTGTGCCATGCCTCTACGCTACGCAGTGAAATAACTTCTGTCATTTCAGGGTCTATGATGCTGCCTGTCCTGTCTCTCTTGGAAGAAAATGGGGGATGATTCATGCACTTGCACATCGATTTGGGGCACGGACACCACTCTCCCTTAGCTCGTCCAGCCAGGAAGAAAAGTTTGGGGCTAACTGCACAGCTGAGCCCCATTTTGAGGACAGACAAGTTCTTTGTGTGGATCAAAGCTGGGCGGTGTGATGTGCTGATCACTAAGGCCTGGGGATTTTGAAGGCAAAACTGTTTGCAAAATTAAAATAAATGTCTCAATCCTATCATAGTGTCTAAAGAACCAGAGAAAGACAGTGCTGGCCCATTTATGCAATAGTTATCTGCACTTCCATTCTCCAAAGCCTCTCCCAAGTAGTATGTCTTTCATCTCCTCCTGTTTCTGAGATTACTATGTGCTGACAGGAGTGTTTTGGAGTGATCTTAAAGTGCTTTTAAAGGATAGCATGTGGAAATAAATAATTCAAATTTTTCTTGAGTGTTTCTTTAGTGTCTCAGCTTACATATAGAGAGTGCTTTTACGGAGTGCTCACCTGTACAATGGGTTGTGCTCTCTGCTAAGTGTTTTGTCCAAATGACTTTTGAATGCTCTTCTTCTAACACCAAAATTGTAGGCTTTTATATCCCTAGTCTGGTCACACTCCTGCTAGACAAGGGATCTATGTTCGAAGTAGTGGACATGACTACTGGCACAATTTTTAGCAAAACCACACATGCTTTGTGATTTAACATCTAATATTATATGAGCTTTTAAGAAACTGTGCAAAAACAGGAATAGTATGAATATGGGGATAAAAAATTTTGGAGAATTTTTGAAACAATCAGGCAAGATTTAATAATACCAAAACAGAGGGTAACAAAATAAACATAAGGACCTGAAATTACAACTGCAAGCATATCCCATAGCAGCAACGGGTAATGCCAACAAAGTGTGTTAAATTAGTCTGTATCTGATGGAAATTATTTATAAAAGAATTACATATGATATGATATTGAGTGAATACATTTTCTGATTATCCCTCCTTGCTAACACATGATCCACATCAAAAGAAATATACATTTTCTGCTGAAAAAGCTAATGTTCTGCTGCCAATTTTTCTTTTAAAATACTCATTTTTTAACACTTGCATGTACACTCAGGATCATGTGGTAAGAGAAAGCCACAGTTAGCACATTCTGTGCTGTTTTTCTGACATTTTCTGTAAAAAATACTCGTGACTAAAGATTTCAGTAGCTACTGATATGGTTTATAATCCCTTAAAGTTTGATAGGACAGCAGTCTTAAAAAAAAGTRGTTTAAACCTCTCTTTCTTTCTCCGTCTCTTTTTCTTTATAGCAGTCTAGGAACYCAGCCCTTAGGAGAGAAGTCTGGCTGGTTGCATCAAAATTAAAGCTTTCATGGTGCATTAATGTGTCTTGGAGGGCATAGATTGCTGTACAACTGAGATAAAATTAAACATCTTGGTCCAGGGATGTTCAAAAGTTTCATTTTGGATGACATAAAGTACAGATGCTATTTTTATCTCTCAGTTAACAGCCTGCTCTGGTACACTCCTTTGCCTCTGTTTTTCACCACACACGTCCACTCCTACCCCAACACAACAGGAGTGGACAGACGTTGGATGGGCGAAGCACGTGGCCTAAAGCAGACCAAAATTTCAGCTGACTGATGTGAGGTCAGAGGGGCAGGGAGATGGGGGTCCCTCTGCATCACCGTTGGTGCAGACCAAACCAAGCATTTACACTCCCTGTGCTGCAGCCTCACCTAACTTATCAGACCTAACTTACCTGCACCTCTGTGCTGCAGCCTCACCTAACGTACCAGACATAACACAAAAGTAATTAAACACATTTCAGAGCCTGCTATCTAAAGGAGATGGGACTGGATGAGCCTCCAAGCATAACATTTATGACACTAAATAAGGAAAAATCAGAATAATGTGAATATTTGGCTTTGAAAAGGTGAAGACAGATTAAAAAATGAAGACTGCAGAAAATTTAAGTTGGGCAGTTTTACTCATCCCTTCTCAGAATACAAAAATAGTTGCCACAGATGAGAGAGGCAGCAAATCAGCCTCCCAACACCATTAGTGCAGATCTGTCCCAGCAAGGAACAGAAATGGCTGTACGGAAAAGGCCTTGCAACACAGGGAGACTGGCCAACCTGCTGGGGAAACCTGACATCTTTCATCAAAAGGTTTCAGGTGATTTTAGTTGCCTATACTGAGGTTATCTTCTCCTCTGCCTTGTAAGCTGCAGTTGTTTATAAAACTGCATCTTCTCTTTTTCAGTGCAGYGCTGCTCTTGTCAACCCAAGACACATTCCTCCTACTCAGCCTTCCTAAATTTCACTGATATATGTAGCAAGTGTAACCCAGTGATAAGATTAGTGGTTAGAGTCTATTAAACTTTTCTTGAAAACAACCTTTAACCGAGCTAATGAACTTCCAGTTCCACCTAGATTTACAATTTACGTATTCAAAAATCCTATTTGACTGTATGTTAGAGCATAGAGATTTATATTTCCCTCTCCAGCAGATTCTGGCATAGTATAAAAGCAAAGTAAAAGATTAAAAATAGAAAGCTATATTGTACCATATTGTTCCTCCATGGCAAGATGAAAGCCATGAAAATGTCAGTTTCTGCAGAAAAACTTGTTACTTATTTGCAAATGGTAAGTAACTTGCACTTTTTGCTTTCACCAGAAGCAGCTGGAAAACAGTAGCTAATTTATAGGCAGGAATGATTTATAATATGTTGCAGTGCCAGACTGTCAGCTGACCCTTGTAGAAATACCTTATCCACACCTGAGGTTTGGCACCTCTTCTCCCGTTTCATCTCTCCTCGAAAGGCTCACAGACCACATTTTTCATGCTCTCCTGCTTTTTCTGCTGTTGCTGCTGACAGGAACAAAAAGATGCAGAGCCAGCCAGTTTTCTTAGGTTCTAGTTTCAGAAAATGTTGTACTAATTCCTATATGGTACTGACATATAAGCGCAGAGAGTAAAAATCTTGTATATTGATAATCCTGGTTAGTTATCATGAAACAGTAGTCTCTGGTGATACACAATCGTTAAAGGATTCCCTGTACGGGTTATGTGTCTGTATTACTTGTCTTTGGGCTTCAACTTTGGCTACTCTAGGAGCACACAGAAGRTATGAAAATGGCTTAACTGGGACAAACTGAGAGCCCAAAGAGACAGATCAGTTTGAGGAGCAACATGGGGCTCAGGAGGGACRTGAGCCACACCACAGGGAACGGTCSTCATGTCATGAAGCTCACCCAGCATRGCACAYCATTCACAAAATAGRATTTCAGCCCCYGCAAAATGAAGTTGTAGGTGTTTCCTCTTCWAAACTCATTTGCTGAGAAAAAGCGCTGGTCTGGCTGGTCCTCAGAAGATTCAAGTCTCTGGGTGGCAACTGAATGCTTCTTCCCACTAGCTCTAAAGGGATGGTAAAAGTTCAAGGACAATCCCTTTTTCCTAATATACTCTTCTCGTTAGCTGTTGGTAGTCCCTCACTCCATGCATAATTTTGATTTCTCAYTCTTCTCCAGTACCTTATGAAGCCCAGATTTCCCTCCTGAAGCAAGACCTTCAAAGGAAAGCACTGAAAATACCTTAGTAATTTATACATCCATTTCTTGACATTTTCCAGCAAGCCCATCCATCACTGTTTCTCCATTTTGCCTGGCAGGTGCAATAGGGGTGCCGAGTATAATATCATTGCTGACCACAGCAAAATAAAGAATGTCTGGGTACCTTTAATTGTGCTGTTATAAAATTACTTTTATGCTATGACATGTTCTTTGCATTTCAAAGCAAAGCATYCGTATTTTAAGTAGAATTAAGTACATGCTTCTAAGGGTTGCACCAAGGGCATTTCTTCAAGCAATTTACAGACAGTTGCAGCTTTGACTCCAGAAAACCACTTTTTTCTTTCTTGAAATGCTTAACTAAGAGGATGAGTTATACTAGTCACTTAACTCAGTGCTGTTCTTTATCTGGCTCCTGGTGTTAGATCAATACTGAATGCTRCAAGACAAAAGGAAGATAATCAGATTGTTACTTTGCATTAGTTGGCCTACATGATAATGCCATTCAACTGCATTTAGGAAAATCTTTTTGCTTATATGCATTACGACTCGGCACATAAATCAGTAGTGTCTCCCTTGCCAGACAGCTCCCTATAAACATCTACAAAGCTATGTTTGAAGGACACATTGTTCTTTAAAACTTTACCCTGTAGTAACACCTACTAGAACCTTGACAATAGTTAAGCTACATTTGTACTTAGATGATGTCTGTTTTCTAGCAAATGCCTTTCTCTGAGTGTGTACATAGGACATTCCTGGAGTAAATCTGGTATTTAAACCAGTCTGTAGGGTCATTTTATATGCTTCGGGGTTTCATGGTTGGCCTCCAGCTGATGCCCCAGAAGGACATGGGTCTCCTGTAGGTACCACGTTGTAAGTGCCAACCAAAGGGATATTTCAGATACCCAATGACACTGAATACCCATGTCTAGGCAGCTCAATCCTACCCCTCTTGTCTTTGATGGCAAGTTCTTCAGGAACAGGGACCATCTCTTTCTATTTTCATGTGCACTGCCTGTTACTTTGGASTCCTACATCTAACTTGAATGGCGTGTACCTGTGTTGCTACAATAAGACACACTAACCAATGAGTCYTATTTAAATTAGACAGCCATCAATATAATGCTCTTATATTACATATGTATTTATATATAGTAAACATCAGTACTGCTTAAACCCATCTGAGTCAAGAGACAGCCAGGCTCAGTGAAGGTTTTGGACTGGCGGAGACAGAAGAGGAGGAAAAGCAGTGTATATAGCTCAGTAGTATTTTTGGCCTCACYATCGATTCACTTATAATTTTCATAAATCACTTTCCTCTCCACATGTATATTTTCTTTGCCTTTTTTTTTCTGTTTAGTGTGAAGATACAGACTGTCTGTTTTGGAGGGCCCTTGTGGACAGAAGCAATTATTGACTTGGGCTAAAAAATAACAGTAACCTGAAAAAATTAATATCCTGGGCTTTCCCTTCTGACATGAAATAATGAGTATGAGGAAATTCCTCCAAACCCTCAAATTTTCATGTGGTTTCCCAGAAAGTCATAAATTRTTTTGGTCAAAACCAGGCCCAAACTCACTGACAGTTGGCAACTTCTAGAAAGTTCACAGTGAACTAAATTTCAGRCTCCGTTATGAAAACCTGTTTTTAAAAAAGCACGATAAGAATCCACAGAGCCTTAAGTTCATTTTGTATCACATTGAATTAAAGTACCTCAGTAATTAAAGACATGAAAGTTGTAATCACTAATGACAGTCTACTACAGAGTAGCGTGGGGGTGGCAATGGCACGAGCCAACACTCCTCTCYGCCAGCAGATCAGCCTGGGACAAACAAATGCAGTTTCCACCACAAATTGGAACGCTAATGCATTATTTGCATATATTCAAACGCCGGGGGGATTTGTGTGCCCGTGGTTTCTGTCTGCCTCTGGCTCAGCCTATGCTATTCATGCATAAGCAGATATTTCAGAGCACAGTTTTGCAGCATCTGTTGAGGCTGTAAATGCAGGCACCTTTCTAATTAATAGCTTATTAAAGATTATGCRTATGTCATTATTAATCAGCTTAACAAATGTGCCTTCAGTTTTGTCTCCCTGTACATCTACTCAGTAGTAACCCAGGACTGCCCAAAAACATGTCCTTTACAGCCATGGCTGTATTAGCTGCTTCTATACAAATCCTATTGCGGTTGAAAATTTTTGCTACTTCTGACGGAATATTTCAACCATCTGCATTTCACTGCACACGCTGATACAGCGCTAGGCAGCGTAGGGGGTTCCTCCTTTTCCAAAACTAACCTACATGAATTTTCTTATCACAGAAGAGCAAACTCCAGATCAATGCACAGGTGCTCATTTTTTCAATTTTTCTTAGACTTCATTTACTTCTCAAATAAACTAATTGATTTACTGTACACCAAGGATTAGACCAAGGCTCTTCAGCTGACAGAGACAACGCATGGCTGCATGGGGTGGCAGCGCGATGTGGCGGGTTGGCTGAAGTTGATGCAGCTGGAGGGAGCAGCAGCAACTGCTCCGGTCATAAACCTACTTGGGCCATCTTGAGTAGCCAGCCGAATGGAAAAAATTAGACAAAATTCATCCAATACTGATGTTAATTCCTCATTGGAAGCTGGAAATTACATCATTTTTAGAAGAGGAATTCTAAGTGTTGTTTCTAGCTTTTTAAGTCTCCAGTTTCCGATGAGAAACTAACAAAAAATATCTTCAGGGCTGCCATAGGATTGAATCTAACGAAAACATCATTTTTATCTCCAAGAAAAATCCTCAGAGAGGCTCCCATGAGGTGACTGTATTTGTGAACAGTGCCATAAGGCAGTAATAAGAGTTTTAGAAGTCAGATTCAGAAACTTCCGACAGTCCCAGACAGAGGAAGGAAAATGTCAGTTTTTTAACACTTTGTAAAGCACTACAATTTTGTGGTATTTTGAATTTGTTTTGAATCTTTAATGTCAAAACTAGCTGCTTCACACACTGCACATTAGGCATTTTATCACCATTTTCAGTAAAATAAACTTTAATAAGATTGTCTTTTCTTTAAAAGGTACTTGGCATTTTCGAAGCTCCAAAGAGGTTTTTGCCTGCAACTCTTCTGCTCCTCTTCTGGAAAGGCCTGTAAGCCTTCTGCTGCTCACCTGTTTAATCCTACAAACTATAACCAATTAGGGGCATGGAAAGAGAATGAATATTTATTTGTTTACTCTTAAAATGTCTCAACATCCCCCACTGCTTAAAGTTGGGGGGGCAGGCTGTCAAGTTTGAGTTACAAAACCAGCTTTGAGATTTCTTATTCCTTATAGAGCAAAAAGTTTAATTTTTACAGCATTTTAATCTCTAAGTCTTCAAAAATGTAAAGTTTACAGACTACTCTTACCTTAAACTCTTATTTGAATAATTTATGCTCAAAACAAATGCTGGTTTTTTCCCATGTGAATTTCTCTGCATACCTATATTTACATCGTATTTTATCATTCTTCCAGGTGAACAGATAAGCATAAGTTTTTGGAGTCACGTTATTCTGAATGCAGAAGTAGCACATGGGGGATCACTAATGAAGCAAATGCTAGTCAGTCTTCCCTGCCTTATATCAGCTTAAAGACTAAAACAGAAGGCAATATTGAACCTGTCAGCTGGATCATGTAAAGTGTTTTAGACTCAAGACAAACTYTGTTGCATTTAATTCCTATGTATAAAACTGTATATTAACAACAAATTCTTTTCTAAATTATTCTTCATTTCTTGGGGTTTTTTTCCAAGAATTGGTTAAATTATTCTTAAATTTGGGCTRGAACTATTCTGAAATAATAACATTTTCTAAAGTCTTCACTTGGTTACCAAAATCAGCTGTTACTGACCAACTTTACACCACAATCTGAATCTTTACATCATTATTAGCCTGTGAAATTTGATCTCAGTTCAACACAAAGAGCTTGCAAAATATGACAGTATATGGTTGTGCAAAGCATGAGTACTTCTACTGAAAGTTCCATTTCTATTTTAGAGAAAAAAAAACAGAAAACTTGCAGTTCTAAAGGTAAGATTAAATGCAAAATATAAGTGCTCTGAAAATATTTTTCATTAAAATCTATCTTAAACTTCCCCCCCCTTAAATATCTTTAAATCTAGACAAGTTGAGAAATACTGCTTATTCTTTCAACCTTCAGGACACTTAGATGAGCCAAACCAGCATATTTTCTTTCAAATGTTCCTTGGGACCACATGCGTGGTAGAACCCAGTGGAATAGTACTTGCTCACATGCAGTGTAAAAGCTTGCATCAGTTTTTAAATTTTTTATATTTTTTTGGCATATGCCCTGTCAGGGGAAGGAAGCCATGCCACATGCTGATTCTCTGACTGTTTCATCGTGGTAGCTATGCTGTTTCGCACCACAGCCAACAACCCTGAATCTGGAAAGCTTTTCAATCCACAGAGAAGATGGTCTTGCTATAAAATGCTACAGCTCCTTCTGGAAAATGAAGAGAGGTGTATCAATTAAGTGTATTTTTATATTGTTAATTTATGGGGAATTTTMTATTGTAACATCTGGGTAAAAATGTTAAAAGGAAGGACAAAGAAGTAAGTCTGTTGCCACATAAGAGAGAAGTCTCATAGCAATTTCTACTGTATGAATTCTTGAGCTGAAGGAGGAGTTTTCATTTCTGAAGGTTTTTTATTTAGAAACAACAAAAAGCCAGAAACAGCAAGCCAGAGCTCTACACCAGCTTTGATATGACCTCTGTTTTTCAAGCTAATTTAGCCTTCTGTAAGACTATGTCTAGAATTTGCATTGCAGAAAATTTGAATAACCTGGAACATCAAGGAAACATCTTCTGTGTCTCAAATAAACATTTGACGTAAAAACTTTATTTTGCTTATGAACTGGCAAACCTAATTAAAGGATTTAGGATGTTATAGTGACAGATTTGGACACTTAGATAACACATATCTAAGAAACAGTCTGGCTTCAAAGTACAACACAGAAGCTTCTATTTATAAATATTTAACTGAACTATTAATACAAAAATGAGAAACATCTCCTTCATTTTATTGCCTAAGAAATTTCTTTGGAACAAAACTACTCACTGAAAYGAGCAACTTCTTAATTCTCACAGATATGGGGGGGGGTGGTGTGTAATATAAACATCTGTTTTAGAAAGGCTTCTGCAAATTTGCAGTTTAGCAACACATGACATGACATTTGAGTCCAGTAGTCCCTTCCCAGAGCTTGTGGCTACACCGTCAGCTCTGCCCCATCGCTATCCCAGACCTCAAGGTGGCCTTTCTAGCTGAGCAAGAAACGTCCTCAGGGGCCAGGAGTGCATGTCGGGGATTCCAGCTGTATCGCTCCCTGCCCACACAAACACTGCTTTTGGCATTACAGTTTTAGCTGCAGCTGTAAATGCCCTTTCCAACTCTCTCAAAAGACCCATCTTTGGTCCCTTCCAGCCCTAGGAGACCGCCAGAGRAGACCTCAGCCAGGGGACGGGTAACTCTCACTAGCTGCTCTTCAAGGTGCTGAAGGTCTTGATTGCTCATGGGAATTACCCCTTGTCCTTAGACACGTTGCTAGCTGCCTGTCCCTCGGGCTGGCAGACCTGGTTGCCCCACCACCACACATCTGCAGAAGCAAGATCTCTCTTCCCCTGCCTATGCTGGTACTCCATTTTCATAGTCACACTTAGCTATAGCAAAAGTGCCTGATCTTCTTTTAGCGAACAAAATCTTCATCAAAATGACTGTTGCAGTATTGTATGTCTGTTAGGTCACTAATTACTAAAAAGTTATTGGATCGGAAACCTAAAGTGAATCTCACAGTAATTAAATAAAATTTAGAAGCTCACATTAAAATTGACATAATCATTGGCAGGCTACTCGTCTTAATTGTCCATGAGCCACCTACTCAAATGGGATTAAGGAGGAGAAGATCAGTGGGAGTTGCCTATCATCACACTAAATCATAAAGTCACCCATTATTTTGTGTTCATTTAATGTGCTTAAACATTCAAGAAGTCTTTCTGCCATAGTGGAGAGACCATTTAAGCTTGCTCTCAAGTGTAGTCACTAACAGTGCAATCACAGGTTTTCAAAAAAAGTTTTGAAATCAAGTAACGAAGGGTACAAACCCGTGGTCAGACGTGATCCTCTTCCAGCAGCTGACAGAGTCACCAGACATCAGCTAAGCTGGTGTAACCTTCTGGGTGTTCCTACCCTGCCCTGATTAACTGAGTTCACCAGAGCGCAAAAAAGTCACTGTGCAGCACCTTCCCCTTCCCGGCATGGCGTTGTGAGGCTGCTGGGCAGCAAAAAGGCAACACAAAGCAGCTGCRATGCAGCCTTGCTATTGAAACATGAGAAAAATCCAGACATACTTGAACTTCCCTTTAAAACATAAACAACTTCGGAGCATACACAATAGCAAAACTGTTATTCCYCTGGTTATTAGTAGTTATTTATCAATTACACTCAGCATCTGCAGCAGATTTCAACAATTACTCCAGTTTTACTATTTGATTCCATCCACATTTCATCAGCATGCTACTACAGCATGCATTATACGTGCTGTATATTCCTCCAGCATGTTCAGTATTCTACAGAGAAATGATGTATCCAATAATGTATAATGTATCCTAGAGTCAGTCTCAAGAAAGTTGTACTATCAAGTTGCCTAATAAGATCATTTGATACATGTTGATTACACTCAACAACCCCAGCTTTCATTTGATCAGGCAACTTGGATCATATCTTGCCTTCAGGGAAAGAAGGGAAAAATCTTTGTAAGTCACCACTAAATATAAAGCCACATTATTAAGAAACATAACTCAAACTCCTTCAGCAGAGACAGACAGATTTTCCAGCTCTGTGGCATTTCTCACTGAAAGGCAAGCAAATCAATCAAATGTGGTTGGACAGGGAAGATTTTCACTAGATGTCTTGCTTATTTTTGAATCCCTACCCCGTTCTTCACACAGCAATGAAGATCATAACTACATCAGTTCATTACTTCGGCAACACAAAGATAATTAAAAATTATTCATACTAGTATTCTTTATATACAGAATATATTTCCTCCAAATTTTAGATCATTCTATCTCTTTAGGAAAGGTGAATACAACTAATATAAATCCTGGCTGAAAGACAAAAAAAAAAAAAAAAAAACAAACAGTACTTTGAACACAGAACTGCCACAGTGATTTTTTTTGTTCCTCTTCAAGCAAACTAGGCATAAATGCTAAACATTATTCAATGGGATT